>QEQW01000201.1:0-40582 GCA_004016085.1 Claviceps quebecensis
TGCAGGGGTGGGTAGCTCCACAGGACATACTTCATTTACTCAGTAGATACGGTAGGTACCTAATCCGTACACGGGGCCAGGTAATGGAAATCGGGCCAACAAGGGTCGACCTTTTCATGTTGGTCTCATCCGGCACTCGTCCGAGAGAACGGACAGTCTGCGAAGTCTCGCGTCTGTGCGAGGTGGTGGCTTGTCCGGTAACTGACTGGGTAGTGGATGTAAGGCAGAATATCCGAACATCCTCACATCCTTTCATTGCAAGTCCAGGCTTTTCATTCAGCAAAGCCTTGCGTTCGCTGGGGATTTTGTCTTTCTATCATCAAAAGCCATCGGACGATAATCCTTGTGGCCAATATCATGTGGCTTGCTATCCCAGCCAGAGGCCTAGTAGCCCAGAGCTAGCCAGCCACCAAACGCCCACGTCGTGCGGACTCTGCGGACTCGCGGAGGAGGCTCGAGCTCCGGACCTGGAGGCATCACGATTCACACAAGTTTGACGGAGTAATGCCTGGTCAGTGGTAGAGGCGTACAATGCTGCTGCGAGGACAAGTGCTACATTACCGGTCAGAACAGCAATTGGTAAGCTGAAGTTTTCTCGTCAACCCGAGATGGAAAGCCACGACACTAGACGGAAAGCGCAAAGGGAGGTTCCTGGCAGTTTTTCTTCAGCCGGATGGCATCGCATCGTCGTTTTATACTCCGTACATATGCCCGAGAACGCGCCCTGCAGGCTGCTGTCAAGGAGGCTGGCGGTGCCTGGGTCGGTAAGTTGGTTAACCTTTGCCGATGGGAAGATGCGGTGCCTGGCATACACTGGATACACACCCCCTGCGAATGAACTCTTCATTTCCAATGTGGCATCCCGGGCCACACATGGTCAGTGACAGACCAGGAAGAAGTTGGGCTTCATGCGGATCGTAGGGCGGATCCACTTCTGTGCATCTGCCAACTTCCAAGAGTCCAAGACTGCAACCAGTCAGGTTGCGTTCTGACTTCTGCCAATCTTGAATCTGGTTACGAACTTAATTACGGAGCATGTACGGTGATGTACCTAGGTACCTACGGAGTATGTATAGCACAAGTTACAACCACAACGCCATCCACATCACCGTCCAAACCCCGATAACAACAGCAACCCACGTTCACGAGCTATGTACGGAGGTAGGTACATCTAGGTAGAGGTACCTAATGTACCTAGATACGGAGTAACTCTGGGGTCTTATCTCTTCCCAACTCTTGCGCAAACGTAGAAGCCCCGCCAGATGCCGGCACAAAGGCCGAATCCACGAGTCGGAACGACGCCCCCTTTGCGGCCGATAACATAACATTACCCCGCATAATGCGAGGAGTCGACGGACATTAGGTACCTACCTAAGGTACACATTCTATAATTGTGCGGGGTGACATGCATGTAGGTACTCCGTATGGCTCACAAGTTCACAGCCCATCATGCCGCACAACTCGACCTGATAAGATGCATCGGGATCTTCGTGGCCGGAGAGACAGGTGTCATGTGCAAAGACGAGCCTGTCTTTCATTGGCATAAGTTGCATGCGTGAGGTACACAACTGAACACGTAGGTACCTAGGTACGGAGTGATGTTGCTCAGAGCCTCAGAGCTCCAATTCTGATGCTTTGCTGTAATAAATTGGAATGACTTTTTCCTTGCTCGGCATCGGGCAACATAAAGGACGGAAGGCATCAAGAGGTATCCTTGTTCCACCAGATGCTGACTTCTCAGTGCGACCCTACTTGCGGCGCCTAGAGTCCGCGCATGCCTTCAAGTTGATTCAGACGGTGTTCCACGAAGACTTATGCAATGCCACTTGGCACTTGGCACTCGCAGGACGCGAACGTCGAGTTATCACCTAGTCTGTCATGCATCCAGTCGATCGTCAATCACATACATACCGCCTGTGTCGAGTCTCTCCCCTCCCCTTAGCTTCGGCCCGTCTAGTCTGGATTCCGCAAACTTCGTAGTTCAAATTTCCCGCAGTTTTGCTCCAAGTTCGTCAAATTTTACGCCTGCAACGTGTTGTGTGTTGCGTCTTCACACCAGTCACCATCCAAATGGCGACCCCAGATGACAACGCTTTGTCAAGAGCGGCAGCGGTTGAGGACTCTGCCGAAGCGTTCCAGTCGACCGCCTCGGCCGAACAGCCTGCAAAAGACTCCCCTCGGGGCCTTCAGCCTCCTCTGGCCATTCGTCATTGGACGGTTGAGGAGCGACAGCTTCACGAGAAGAAGCTGCTATGCAAGATTGACCTTCGTGTTCTGCCCATCATCATCACCATGTACATTCTAAACTACATCGACAGGTATCCATACACACTTTTTCATACACTCATTCACATTTTCCCCATCGACCGCTGGTGAACAATTTGTAGGAACAACATCGCGTCCGCACGATTTGCCGGACTGGAAGAAGACCTCAACCTCAACTCGAGTGGAACCCAGTTCTCAGTGAGTTGTGGACTGTACAGTGTACACACACGTCCGGGGTTCTTTGAGCTGACTTGAAGGTGTTTAGACGGCAGTCAGCATTCTCTTCGTTGGGTTAGGACAAGCTTCACAGTAAACATGACAATCCTCGTTAGCAGTATGCCAATGATATGACTGTCTAGTTACCTCTTGATGCAAGTCCCGTCCAACATGTTCCTGAACAAGATCGGGAGGCCGGGGAAATATCTCTCCACTTGCGTAAGTGGCATGCAGGACTGACTGACTGGGCTCGGAAGAAAGAGAACTCGGCTAATTCACGCTTGTACCAGATGGCTGTCTGGGGCGTCGTTTCGACAGCCACCGCGGCTTGTCACTCGTTTCAGGGATTATTAGTCTGCAGATTTTTTCTGGGATTTATCGAGGCTGCTTTCTTTGTAAGTCTAAAAGTCCCGAATCCCGAGTCTTTAATTTAGGCAAGCCGAAAGAATCGTTCCAGAACTAAGACCCGGTAAGCCTGGTTGTCTTTACTACCTCAGCTGCTGGTATACTCGCAAAGAGCTTGGCGTGCGCACGACATGTCTCTTCGCAGGGGCTCTCGTCTCAGGAGCCTTCTCGGGTCTCATCGCAGCGGCCATTACCAGCAACATGGACGGAAGTCGGGGTCTGCGCGCCTGGCGCTGGTTGTTCATCATCGAAGGGGCCACCACTGTCGCTGTTGCGATTGTGGCTTTCCGCGTCTTGCCAAACTTCCCACGGACGACAAGCTGGTTGAATACAGAAGAAATGGCGCTTGCTACGTGGCGCCTAGAAGAAGATGTCGGCCAAGATGACTGGGTCAACTCGAAGGAGCAGACCCTCTGGCTTGGTTTCAGGCTCGCGTTAGAGGATGTAAAGACCTGGGTATTGGTGAGTAGCGGAAGCCGTCCACGCGAGATCGTGATGTGTACGGAGTATAAAGATTCCCATATACTAAACGGGATTTACAGCTGGTTCTTCTGATTGGCAGCATGTCTGCCGCATCCGTCACCAACTTCTTCCCGACCGTGGTCGCCACCCTCGGATACTCCAACGTCATTACACTTGTTTTGACAGCGCCTCCGTATGTCCTTGGTTTGATAACCATGTTTGCGACTGCATGGCACGCAGATAGGACGGGTGAGAGATTCTACCATGTCACGATTCCATTGTGCCTGGCAATGGCCACGTTTATAGTTTCGGCTTCCACGACTAATACAGGGGCACGCTACGTCGCTATCATGTTCATGGTAAGACCGCTACACTCCTTGTCCTCCAACTAACCCGCAGTCCTCAAGTCTAGTACAATATCGCAACTTGCTGAGCAATCACCTTGGGCAGATTCCTGGTATATACAGCGGCTTCACAACCGCTCTAGTGTGGATCAGTAACACTCTGCCTCGTCCGCCGGCCAAACGAGCGGCAGCACTGGCCTTCATCAACGCCGTGGCGAACAGCACCTCCATTTATACGAGCTATCTGTACCAGAAATCGGCAGGGCCCCGGTACACAGGCGCCTGGATCCATAATTGTGCCGTGGCAGCGCTCGCAATTTTTGCTGCGCTTGTGCTAAGAACAATGCTGGTGAGGCTGAACAAGAAACTGGATCGAGGCGAGAGCGTGGGGAGTGCCGTGGGAGCGGCTCCAAGAGAAGCTGTGGGCCGTGGCTTTCGCTTTCTGGTGTGATTTATCCACTACGCCAACACCGATGCAGAGAGAGAGGGAGAGAGAGGGTATTTTGGTTGTTTTAATCAGTTGCTTAATTGGGGACGCGTGAGCCGCGTGTAGGCCTGCCGGAGATTGGGGAATGTCTTCGTGGTGAGGCGAGAGCCGCCGAGGCGACGTGTGCTACGCAGTCAACGTCGGTCCCGCAGCCAGCGCCGTCCCAGCAGCCGATACCGTTCTCGCAGCCAATGCGGTCCCTCGACACGTCGATAACTAACAACGACACATCGCTAGGTGAGCAAATCCCCGCATTAATCCGCGAAATCGCCCGCGAAGAGATGGTGCCCGCGTTGAAAAATCCCGACGTCAAGGCTTCAGCGGCCACGCTTCCAAGGTCGCGGGCGATTTCGCGGATCAATGCGGGGATTTGCTCACCTAGCGATGTGTCGTTGTTAGCCATCGGGTTGCCGTGCTGGTTGTCCGACGTGTCGAGGGGCCGCATTGGCTGCTGGAACGGCATCGGCTGCTGAGACGGCGCTGGCTGCTGAGACGGCACTGGCTGCGGGACAGACGTTGACTGCGTAGCACACGTCGCCTTGGCGGCTCTCGCCTCAGCTGCGGCCCGGGCGATGCGTGCGGCGGCCTCAGCGGCGGCGGCATTAGACTGCTCAATGGCAGCATCCGCCGCGACGAGCCGGGCCTGGAGCTCCTGCCTCTCCACCAGTTGGCGATCAATGGAAGGGGCGGGAGGCAGAGGGGGCGAGTCCGATGGGTTGGGATCCTGGCCCGGTGCGTTTCCACGCGAGCGTGTTGTTCGGCCGCGTGTTGCTCGGCCGCGTGTTGCCTGGCCGCGAGCGGGGGCGTGCCGGGCGGTAGAGCTGCGTGTAGAGATGAAGGTGGACGAGAAATGATGGATGAGCTTCTGGAAAGGTTCCGGATTGGACTCTACGATCGGTTTTTTGGTGTTGTGAAAAGGAGAAGTTGTATGGTGGGGCACGAAGTGGCTCCACCCTATAAACACTTTCCATTTAGCCGTGGAGTGCGTATCTTGAGGAATGATCTCTTTTCCAAGTGTATTCAAGGACGTTCTGACGATTCGATCCGGGACTTGTCGTTGCCTGGAGACTGGAGTCTGGAGTCTGGAGTCTGGAGCCCGTAGCCTGAAGCGCTTGTATGCGTGATGTCTGAAAGCGTGCCGCGCGGTAATTACGTCTTTTGATGTGAGGTTGCATGGCGCATCGATCGTGTGTTTGAACGCATCAGGTAGACAGCCTGAAAGCCAATTGACAGACGACGTACAAGAATATCGTCTATCATTGAGACTTAAACATGTGATTGAATATCAACTTAGCCATTACATGCTTGGTCGCATTTTGTCTTACGGCTACCGATCTTTGCTGCAAATGAAGATACTAGACTGTGGCTTCATCGTGATGGACGTGAATGCAGATTACAAACGGTTCTCGACCGTTGGGCTCATTGTGTCTGCTAGACATGTATGTGCTTGAGCTCAAATGAGAGGATCTTATATTGCCAGTACGAATGCCATAGCTTTTCAGGCCGAGCATCACACTTACTGCCACCTTTGCTCTTTACATGGGTGTTTGGGAACGGTGTTCACCAAAGGAAAAGATCCGAGGTGGATTGAATTGGACATCTCCTCGAAAGAGGCAATACTGGTGGGCGATTCAATTTCATCCCCCCCACCTTACCTGCCACCAGTATTCGTCACGTGCTCTCGTGTTTCCACAATCCAGTCCATTCACCTTTGACGCGCGCCACCCCGCATTTCGTTGCTCCAAACGGTCTAATCAATCGCGAATGTCATGGCTTGGTTGATAACATGAAACCCGAGAATGCGCAACTATTCGATCTCGCCGAGGGAAAATGCAAATTATCTGAAGAAGATGGCCAACCTGCTGAAGAAGACTCAAAAAAGCGAAAACAGGACGTCGATGATGTCGTGGAAAAGGTATACTGGACCGACGATGGAGACGAATTGCCTGTGAAGCCGAAAAAGAAACGGGCAAAGCGCAAGTCAGCAACCTCAGCCAAGAACAAGAAGACAAAAACCGCTGAGAATGCTGGCCCGCCAGATGGGATCGACCTGTGGAGTATACCGGAGTATTTGCAAGAGAGGCGTAGAAATTTTGAGGCGCAGAAGCAGCGTCTTCGAGAGGCGGCTCTGATGATCCCGCCTGATTACACCGGAATCAGGCTTGATCGTGGGTCGCGAGGATTAGATTCCTTGAAAGAGAGGCCCGAGTTCGACCTCAGCAGCGGCATCAAACCATCGAGACCATACAAGGATATCGAACTACCTCAATCGGCTGGGTTGATACCAGCTTCAATTGCGCAGTATCTGCGCGATTACCAAATCGCAGGGGTTCAGTTCCTGCACCGCAAGTTTGTCTACCAAGAGGGTGGTATTCTTGGTGATGATATGGGCCTCGGCAAGACGGTCCAGGTTGCGGCTTTCTTGACCGCTGCGTTTGGGAAGACGGGTGATGAGCGGGACGATAAACGCATGAGGGAAGTGAGATACATCCCCGGTCGCTGGTATCCAAGGATTCTGATCATCTGCCCAGGCTCTCTCATCATGAACTGGAGGAACGAGTTGAACAGGTGGGGTTGGTGGCACGTTGACATCTACCACGGCGCAAATAAAGATGATGTTTTGGGTACCGCACGCGCAGGTCTCTTGGAGATCATGATCACGACGTACGACACATACAAGAACAACCGGAGCGGTATCAACATGGTGACATGGGATGCCGTTGTTGCCGACGAGTGTCACCGGCTCAAGGATAGCTTCTCTGAGACCACCAAAGCGCTAACAGAAGTCAATGCTCTCTGCCGTATTGGCCTGACCGGTACAGCGATTCAGAACAAGTACGAAGAGCTCTGGACGTTGCTCGACTGGACCAATCCGGGCCATTTCGGGACCAAGGCCGAATGGTCGGCCACAATCAGTAAACCCCTTGCCGTCGGACAATCTCACGATGCTACTGTTGCGCAGTTGAGCTTAGCCAGACAAACTGCGCAGAAGCTCGTTCACAATCTTTTACCGCGCTATTTTCTTCGACGAATGAAGACCTTGATCGCTCATCAGCTGCCCAAGAAGACAGATCGAGTGGTCTTCTGCCCGCTATCGGATATGCAGCGCGACGCGTATAAGACTTTTCTCGCCAGCGAGCAAGTTCAGCTACTGTTGGACGTGGCTGAAATATGCGAGCATGGCAATAAGCAAGGCTGGTGCTGTCGCGAAACGCTTCCTGACGGAACGCCATGGCCCGCACTGGTTTTTCCGAGCGTGCTGGTACTACAAAAGATTGCCAACCATCTCGCTCTCCTCACGCCGTCTACGGTAGACTTGGACGAAAAACACGCAAAGGAGCTGCGCATATTGCAGATGTGTATGCCGCACTCGTGGAAGCCCATGTATGAACAACGAGACCAGATCACAAGCCTGGTCAATCCAGAGTTCTGTGGCAAATGGAAAGTTCTAAGGAAACTGCTGAGATTCTGGCATCAAAATGGCGATAAAGTGCTCGTATTTTCACACAGCGTTCGGCTCCTGCGCATCCTGCAGCACCAATTCAGCAGCACGAGTTACAACGTGAGCTATCTCGATGGATCGCTGTCCTATGAAGAAAGGCAAGACGTCGTCGACAACTTCAATACAGACCCCTCGCAGTTCGTCTTTCTTGTCTCGACAAAGGCTGGCGGTGTAGGCCTCAACATTACGTCCGCCAACAAAGTGGTCATCATGGATCCACATTGGAACCCCTCGTATGATTTGCAAGCCCAGGATCGCGCATATCGCATCGGACAGACCCGAGACGTCGAGGTATTCCGACTCATATCCCTAGGTACGGTCGAGGAAATTGTCTATGCGCGACAAATCTACAAGCAACAGCAGGCAAATATCGGCTACACGGCCTCTTCTGAACGCCGATACTTCAAAGGCGTCCAGCAGGTTGAACACAGAAAGGGAGAAATCTTTGGCTTGTCCAACATATTCGCATACCACAGCGACAGCAACTTTGGACTATTGCACGACATTGTGAACAAGACCAATATTGCCGAGACCAAGGCCGGCGTACACCTGGCAGATGTAGACATGGAACAGGCCATCAAAGACGAGGCATTGCAGGGCGTCGCTAAGAAGGAAGAGACCGAAGGCGAGGACGGCGGCATGAGCCAACTCGCCAACATCTTGACAGCCGGGACTCAGCGGGAGCAGCTCCCGGCCTCTAAGCGAACCAGTGCAGCTCCCAAAATCGACGCCATCCAAGCCATCTTGGCGTCCGTCGGGGTCGAATACACGCACGACAACTCGGAAGTCATCGGAACGTCCAAGGTAGAGGAACAGCTCTCCCGCCAAGCCGTAAATAGGCTTTACGAAGACGGGGATGCAGAAGGACAACATACCCTCTTTGCGGACGACCGAGACGACGACACCATGCTACACAGTACCTATCGGCCCCCGCAAGACGTCTGCCTCCGACAGTTCTGCTCCATGGCCCGCGAATTCGGCTTCGTCAATGCTACGGAGTTTGCTCTCGTCGTGGAGAGTTGGTCGCGCGAGGCGAGGCAAAATTGCCTCGACACCTTCTATCGGCGACGAGAAGCGGCGCTGAGGGGGGGCGCCGTGGTGGGGAGCCCAAGTACGGGGGCGGGTGCCCTTGAAAAGAGGGAGGATAAGCCGGACGTGAAGAATCTGGAGAGAAACACGGAGGCGGAGACACGTTTTACAGCTGAGAATATCAAGAGTGAAGAAGCGGATAGGAGTCATGAGAAGATGAAGACGCATGGGGTCTCTGAAGCCGACGACGCGAGGAGGGAAGAAGCAAGGCGTGAGGATTCTCAGTCCACCGACGAGGGTGATGGCGAGCCGGACCCCGAGCTCAAAGTCGTGTCACCGGGCCGAGGGTCCAAGGTATGGACTGGTGGTGGTGGATCGAAAAGAGACTCGATATTTATCTCGCTTGATGATGATGATGACGACGATGAGCTTTAGGCGCCGTGGAGACTTTGTTCCTTTTGACCGTCCTTTTACCCTCCCTGGACATTCTATTTCGGGATGCAAGTACCATGCTTGGGTTTCGACGATACGCTGTAGACATTGGGAAGGTTCTTTGTTACTTGTCTGTCCCTCACTCTCTCTGATTCTTTCTATGGAATCATGGATGCGAGATGCCCTTCTTGGATTGTGTATATTGATGAGCTCTTGGCATCGGAAGAGTTTCTGTTCTTGTTCGTTTTTCTTGTCTCTCTCTCTCTGACTTCTTTATTTTTGGACGTGAGATACCCTGTTAGGATCATTCAAGGTCGTTACAATACAAAGCACAAAACTGTGCATGTTTTAAATTGCTCTGCATATTGTCCGGCGTCGCCTCTTCCTCACTGGGTCGGCAAGGCATCTCGTGTACAACGGCATCAAGCATCTGTCAGAGTGCCAACTCCCACAATAGCTCGTATTTGTCCGAAAGATTACATCTCTCCCCCTGACACGTTAGAAACGGCAGTGACTGGGGCCGCAACCGACGCACCGGCTCGTCTTCAAGATCACCAGTCGTCCCTGTGAGTAGGCCTGACGGGGGCGCTCTTGGTGAATACATCGAGTCATGGCGTCTGAGACAAATAATCAAAAGAGTTGCAGCCCGTAGGGGAAGACAGTGGCATTAGGGACGATGAGAAGAAGACGAGGATTGCCTGGCTTACGCGCGTACATGTCACATTTGCGAACAGAACATAGACGGTAGACTAATAAGCCTCGTCGCCTTGTTGATATCGATGATCACGCAGTCTCTGACTCTATGACAGGGCCTCACTACTGCTACAACAAGACAACTAACTGTCTTATTGCATATCCCCTAATCCTGCACTAAAGAACTCGTATCCAGCAGCATCTAAACTTCATCGCCGGCTGTGCATCTGCGGAGTTAGACAAGACCCTGTATATACAGTGCACACTACACAGAGAAACCACAAGGGTCAATTAGACCGTGTCCTCTCTTTCCCTCCCAAAAAGAAAGCAAAAACAAAACGCCGTAAGAATGCGATACCCCCATTATCCCATTTTCGATAACCCCGTCCATTGATGCCGCATAGGCCTCTCTCTCCCCCCCTCCCCGCTCCCTTATCCTCATAGCAACTCGAAATCATCCAGCTGATCCCTATACTTCATAATATTCCTCTTCATCTTGCTGCCCACCGACCACGTGACAAAGTCCTCCGTCGACCGCGTAACCAGATAAGCAGGATCCGTAATCGTCTCAACCCCCACGCGCACATGGCCCTGCTCAATCATCTTCGTCGCAGCCTGGACCGTCTCCGCCATGCGCAACCGTGTCATCACGACGGGGAGTCGCCTCCGCGCAAAAGCGCTCACTGTCACGCTGTTCTCCACGGCAGATAGCTTGGATTTGCTTGAGAGGACGCCCATGTCGTAGAGTTTGTTGAGGAGGAGTTCTTCGTGTTTGCGCCGGGCGGCGTTGTCTGGGGGGAGGAGGGAGAGGCGGTGGGCGAGTTGTCGGAGGGACTATTTGGGGATTAGTATCACGCGGCAGTAGTTTGGCCTCTTGAAGAAGGGAAATAGGTAGGAAATGAAGACAGAATGTAGTCAAGGCCAGGGACGGAACAGGAACATACACCGCAGATTCGGTTGTATTTGTGATAATCCTCCGGCTTCTGGATCATGTACCGCCGGATGACGGCCTTGTCGCGATGGTCATTGTCGGATTTGTAGCTGATGAAGTCGGTCTTGCGCAGGAGCTTTTGCTCGTGAAACTTGAGCTTGCGCACCATTCCAGCGGATTCTATGTGGCGTGTTTGCTAGCAAAGATCGTGTAGACAAGCAGATCAAGCAAGGCTGATGTTGTCGGTTTCGCGAAAATCGCATGTTGCAGCAATCGACAAGCAAAAGGTAGAAAGTTAAAGTGGGCCTAGACCACCGTGGACGGTGGACCGTGGTCCGTGACCGACTTGACTGACCCACTCTTTGAGTTCCTTCATCAATCCCGATTCTCGACCACGTTGGAAAATCATGTTTCTATCTCCCGTGGACAATTGCTGCACGCCTCGAGCAACGACGCAGCACGTAACCGAACCGCCGCCATGCCGCCCCGACTACTGCAGAGCGTTCTCCGCGCGCCATTGTCATCATCACTACCATTCACACAGCTCCCATCGTCGCCGTCCCTCGCCCGCGCCTTGTCCTCCACGCCCGCCCTCGCGATAGCACCCGCCCAATACCCTTCTCCTCCACGCCGCGATGGTCCCCGCCGCGATCCCTCCTCCAACAGCAAGCTCCTCTCCATAGACGCCGACGGCCGACGCAATCCCCCCCGGTATCGTTCTCAAGGGTACTCTCGTCAATCCGAAGGAGCCAGCTTCATTAGCAAGAGCAGTCAAAGCCAGTTGCTCGCTAGTATCCAAAACTTGGAAACCTTGCGCAACAACAAAGAGTCGGGGGAATTGCTTCGGGAGATGCCTCGGCGGTGGGAAGCTGGCGATGTATACGCCCCACATGACTTGAGTAGCGCGGAGATGCGCAAGTTGAGGAAGAGGGCATCGAGGAAGGCTGATGTGGTGGATGCGTTGCAGATTCGAGTCAAGGATATGTACAAGGTGAGAGAAACAGGGCCTTTCTGCTCCGTGATTACCTTTTGAATAAAAAAGAAAGGAAGAGAAATGGGAAAGTTTTGAAAAGATGAGGAATTGTGATTTGGATTGAACAACGCTAATAGTTTGTCTTTCTGGGGCCGGATAGAACTTTGCCTTGCTACAGGAATTCACCAACGCGGCGGGCCAGATTCTTCCTTCTTCTGCAACGGGCTTACGGCCCGTCAACCAGCGCAAGGTTGCAAAGATGGTTCGACGCGCACAGGGGATGGGTATCTATCCCACTGTTCATCAGCATCCTGAATTGATTCGGTACAACTTCTTCGACCGGCAAGGGGCGAAGGAAGCCAATAAGGAATCTGTAGCAGACGTCTTTAAATAGATAATACGGGTGAGAGAGCTTTTATCAAGAGCTCTCATCCTTTCTTGTACACTTTTTTTTTTCTTTTTTTCTTTCGCGGCGGGACGGAAACACTTGTACACAATGCAAAGATTTGTTTCCTAGTACCCTTTTGTATTCATCCACGTTCTGTGCCGCCACCGACTCTTTATGGTGTTACGTACACAACCGGGCTGACTACATGTACACGATTTGTGTGTATCACGTCTTCATGACTCTTTGGATCTGAATCTGACACCTCCCGTCTGTATCCGACCGCCTGCCCACTTTGTCGAGCTTGCTCCATGCTGCTCGGTACTTCTTCTGCGCCCATTCGCGGAAGTCTTGTTGCAACTTTTCTGCGGGGAGTGCGTTATGCGCAATGGCCAACCTAGAGGGGAAACGCGTCAGTCATGATTTGCACGGTGTCTACTTACGCGTCTTGGATGAATTGGGGGCCGGGGGAAAGGCAACGTTGGTGTTGCGTATCACACGCGAAGAGGAAAAGAGAGGAAGGTTTGAACTCACGTCATAGAATCCGGCTCCGATCCCACCTGGAACGCCATGTTCAAAAGGAGTGCTTGCGTCTCGTTCTCGTTTCCATTAGAAGCCGTGACTCCCACATAGGCATTGTACACGGCTACCGGTACTTCCAGATCCATCCTCTCCATCTTCTCCCAAATCTCTCGCGCCTGCCTACCGCCACCCGGCTTCTTCTCCAGCGCCCAAAAGACAGCTTCCAGACTGGCATACGACGGGCCTTCCGCCGAGAAGGTGATGTCGCGCCAGAACTCCAGCGCCTTGTGAGGCATTTCGCAGGCCGTGTACGCTAGCATCAGGCCATTACGCAGCCTCGTATTAAGCTGGATCGTCGTATCCGTCTTGAGCATGTCGTGTACCTTGAGCAGGCCCTCCTCATCGGGATGCTGTGCCACGCCCTCTAGATATCGTACATAAGTCTCCTCGATGGGTCGATGGATCTTGTCGGGCCGTACTCGCATGTGGCTGATGACGTGGAAGGCCATGTCTGGTCGTTTTCGGTCAAAGAAGCCCTGCATGAGCTGCATGTTGCGTTCCACGCTGGTGTCGTGGAAGTATTGCTGCAGGATCTGGAACGCGCCCCATGCGCGGGCTGTGCTAGTTTGAGGGTCGAGACAAAAGGCGATGAAGGCGTTCTGCACCACTAGGCGCTGCTGTTCGCTGAAGTGGTAGTAGTGGATGGATAAGAGGTCCATGACATCAAAGTTCTGCTGGTTTTCCAAAAACTTGATACAGAGGGTGACCACGGTGGCGGGATCGAGAAATATCTGCTCATCCTCGACAAATCTGAGCACTGCAAGAATCGCTCGGTAGTCTGGGGGAACTTTCTGTGATAATAAGTTCAGGAGGCCGTTGGTCGACCGGCAGAAGTCGGTGAAGAGTGCATCTGCGTTGGCCTCATTGCGCCAGGGTTCGTGGTGCCGGACTTGTTGATAGGCTCGCTTGGCACCCTTAACATCTCCGGTCTTGAGCCGCAGCTGCAGCAGGAGAAGATGGGTTTCGCCGTTGAGCAAAATCTTCTTCTCAGTAGCTAGTGCGAGAACTCCGTCGGCCAGTGCGACGTGTTGCGTCTCAACTGCCACCGTCAGCAATCCGTTCATGGTGTTCACAGTTGGGCTGATGGGCCCGGTGGAATCAACCATGTGCGACATTATGACTTTGACCTCGGATAGACGTCTCCCGAGGAGTAGGATGGACTGCAGGATGACATCCCAGTGCTGCGAACTCGGTAGCGACTCGCCCAGTTTGATGAAGAGGGGCACAGCCCACGCCTGAAGACTGTTGCGCCAGGCAAACGATGCAACGATGCGATATACTTGCGCCTCGGGCTGCTCATCTTTCCCAATGGGCTGGTTGAGCCAATGCTGCGTCTCGGATACGCGATTCCTGCTCGCGAAGTACTCGACCATGACAACTTGAAGGGCAGCGTTGTACGGAACGCCGTTTTCGATTGCGTACGTGACCAGTGCAACAAGTTCTGCTTCTTTGTTTTCTCTCCCAAGACCTCGAGCAACAGACTCCAACAGGCAGTCTTGTTTTGTCAAGTAAGGAGAATAGACCGTGTTGTTCCATTTCGACTGCAGCATTTTCATGGCCTCTTCTGAGTCCTGGAACTCGGACATGGCCTTGACGAGGAAGCGCCACTGCCACTCCGAGTCTCTCGCCTGTGCCCCTGAGCCCGCCAATGGCCAAGCAGCATGCAGCGCTTTTGCGAACTCGAGATGCTTTTTGGTCCTCTCCTGCGGCTCAATCTCCAAAAGAACCTGCTGCGCCAAGACCAAATCGTCCCGAGACAGCCATTCCGTGTCTCGTTCTTGTCCTTGACTGTGGCAAGCTTCCGGGGACAGGTACTTTAGCAAGCGCTGGCACTGAAGAGCCTGTGTGCTATTGAGCGGCCTCCTCTTCCTCAGCTTGGACTGCATAAGCTTCCTCCACGCATTCCTGAGCTCTTTCCGAGACGGCGGTCGTACATTGTCGAGCACACGACTCCTCCACAACATGATTTGCGTCCATCCTGGCTCGACATCGGGTTTTCGGATCTGGCGCGGCGGCTTGGCGAACAAGACATTGAGGAAAGTCCGCTGAAAGGTTCGGCGCATCACCAGTCTTGCGATAGGGCGTCGCCGCGGGATACTCGCGTAGGAAAGACATGCTGGCGCAGCGGCGGGCGGGTGATGGATGAGGAGCTGACGGCCATGGCGCGCCAGGTTCGCTGGCCTCATGGTGGATTATCAATTCTGGGCGATGAAGAAGCTGCTAGGAATTTCAGTGTCAAGCGCGGATAACTTGTATTTGGTCATCTGTCATTACTTACCGTACTGGGTCATCCCCAAGGGTTTCTTGCAGACGCCCCTCACACGATTGCGGTCGTAGTTGTTTGCTGAGGAGCAGCCTTGCGCCATCTCCGGGGAAGCTTGGGGACAATTGGGGGTGGCCCAGAATGCAACCACATGATTGGTGAATTTCGCCGCAGTTTCGCCGCATCGGCTTAGCACAAGGCACGACAACCTTGATAACTCCTGTGTATCATGATTTGAGGGATATCGGAGCTTATAACAAGCTGAAATCCGGCGCTCTTCATCGCACGGCCAGTCGCTCGACAGCTAGTTTGCATCATTAATCTCCATGGTCACAGAACACGCAGGGCTCTTCTCCCCGGTCTGATTCTCCTCCCCGACTACGGAATAGCATCTTCACGTGACGACCGCAACTTCCCACCCCTTAGCCTTCCACCTCGAAGAAAAGGAAAAACAGCCGCGACAAGAACATCAGGAACAAGCGACCCTACGAGCTTACCATCCCTCTCCCATCCAGACTTCTATCTCCTCCATGGCCGCCACCGCTCCCGGCGCCACCATCAACAATGTCCTCCACAATCACCAAAGAGCCCCCCGCGCAGCAAACCTCCGAAACGACGAAGAAATCCCCCCATACTAAGTCGACCATGACCCCCGTCCCGCTCCTCGATGCTCCTCTCTCGAACAGCTTCGCGCTCCTGCGCCCGATTCTCCTCCTCGCTCTTCTCGTCACTCGCTTCAGCGACCTAGTCCGCGATCCCGTTTCGGCCCTCCAATACGCCCTCCCCCTCGTGGCGGCCCTGCAAACCGCCTACGTACTCATCTGCCTCCCCGTGGCTGGCTTCCAGACATGCAAGAAAGTCCGCCCCGGCGAGAATAGGAAAAGGGCCGTGGGGGGAGGTAGTTTCGGCAATGCTATTTCCGTAAGGATTTTCCCAAGCACCCCCTTTCCAGCAGACCTGCGGGGCAGCAGAAGTAGAAGGAGAAGACTTGAACTCGAGCGCTAATATGTAGAACTTTCTTCTCTCAAGACCGCCATTCTTGCGCTTCTCCTTACCACAATGATCACACCAGTTATCCACGTGCTCTTCATACTCTTCGGTGCACCCTTACTTACACACGTGCCTCATACGCTGCTCTGCGCGGCGCATTTCTCTCTTCTTACCGCCTTTCCTATCTTCTACACGAGAGGGAACGATGGACAGGCATGGGTAGCCGTGGCGAGCGGCTCGGCGCCAATGGACGAAACCTTTGGGGCGTTGGCCGGTGCTGTGCTGGGTGCGTGGTTGGGGGCTGTGCCTATTCCGTTGGACTGGGATCGGGAGTGGCAGAAGTGGCCGGTGACGATCTTGATCGGACTGTACGCGGGGTCTTTGCTGGGGAGCGTGGTGGGCGGGAAGTTGTTTTACGGGAAAGTACTTGGGGGGGCACGAGAAGAGGAAGAGTAGACGATAAGGAGCGAGGTGAAAATGACACGAAGCGACTGGCAGTTCAAGATTGTTCCGCCGTTCGTTTTTGGGATGATTATGCCTCTCGTGTTGCACAGCAGCGAACCACAGAACGGTGTAGATGGTCTTGGCGCCGTAGTGAGTGAGCAACAGCGGTTGAGTAAGTGACTTGAGCGAGTACTTAAAGTCGGTGATTAAGTGGTTGACTCGATGTCGCATAGCGACGGGACAATCACCTACGTGGTACTTCGACGAAGCACGCAAAGTCGCAGTCAGTCAGACAGTTGCGCCTGTAAGGAAAAGTAAAAGTCCATAAACGACGAATGTGAATGTTGCGAACACGTGGTTGCAAGGCATTACTGAATTAAATGGGTATCTACTGTGTTCCTCGTAGGAACCCCCCGCAGGAATTCAACTCAAGCACCTAGTGACTGTCCAACTGGACCAGCAACAGATTAAGACGACCAGAAAATAAGGAAATCGTGCACCTATGGCATATCCCCCCGCAGTAAGAAGTGAACGAGAGACCAAGGCATTGAGTTCATAGAGTTGGCCATCAAATCACAACCCTCAATCCGCTCTCCCATATCGGCGACTTGTTGGCCTGGCCATCCCGCCGCGTCACGGTGCCAAGTCGAGGCGAAAGTCACAAGGTCTTGTAGGCCACAGCGAGTTGAGCGCAACAACAATGGAGGGTGCGACGGCGATGAAAATGGTGCGACGGTGGATTAAAATTTCAAAATCACATAAAGGGCGTGAATGATACCGGGAATGTAACCTAGAAAGTAACCACCGCATTGTTAGAGAAATGTCTTCGGCACGCACATTGGGCAGAGAACCGGCCAAGAGTTCTCGTGTTTGAAAAGGTGGGAAAAGTGGCGTATTTTGGTGTTCAACCAAGCGGATGCATGGGGGCGGGGGAGCTGAGCTGAGCCAAGCAAGTGTACGTACCCAGAATTGTCAACAAAATGTTGATGAGGAGGTGCGAGCCGCAGCCAACTTCAAGGAAGACACCCACGGGCGGCAAGATGACGGCCAAGATGATCTTGCAGATATCGCTATAGTTCGTTTTGCCTGATTAGCGTCTTTCCGTGTCTTGCATCGCATTGCGCGGATCTGGCGAAGCTCGACGGGAGGGCAGCGCAACGTCGCCGGAAGCCCCAACGTCCCAGCCTTTATCGTCCATCCAGCACCAAATCTCGAAGCAGGTACGCTCGGGGTCTTACCTAGCGGTGAAGGGCATCTTGTCGGTCGAAACGAGCTCACGATTTCAATGAAAAGTGAGTGATGTGTTGGAGAAGGCGTGTGAGATGACGGACAGTGACGATGTGTGTATAGCGTGGTTGAGACGTTTGGGGCCGGGTTTCGGATTTCAAAACACCACGAACTTGTTTCCTCTGGATTTCTAGCAGGGAGAGCAAAAAGAGGAGAAACGAGCGGCAGGAGGGTGTGGGCGCCAAAGGTCTCTTATTTGATTTCTAGCCCGGGCATGCGCAACTCGACAACATCCAAGACATGCAATAACAAACGCCAAGGTTGGAGCAGCGCAAGCGGCCTATGGAGTACGTACCCGTTGTCAGGCCGCTTTCTCGGCCGCCAACTTTCTTGGCCGGGGGCCCACTGCGATTATGGGCCAATGAGCGATGCGTCGCCCAGCCAAGCCCTGCCCCAGCCACGCAGCGCCCTTTCTCCACAAGAGCTGCCACAGTCAGAAGTCTACGGAGTAGGTATCCGGATTCTGTACAGATCCAGCTTGCTGCGTCATCGACTTGCAGCATGAAGAAGTAGGTAGATGCACCGTTGGTCCAACTGCAGCTTAACATATGCAATTTGGAGGGCCCATTTGCTGAAGAACTCTGGGTTTCCGGAGTGGTCATTGTGTCTTTGGTCTGCAAAGGTCTGGCATGGCATGGCGGGCATGACAACTGACGACGTCATTGCCACAAATGGGCGGCAAAGCAATTGCAAAGAACGGCATCACGCCCCGCTCATCGTGATTCGTGGGCCTTCGCAAACAGGGCCCCTTGTGCAACGGACAAGAAACGGGGCAGTAGCACCGCCACAGAGCGCTTCCAGCCGGCGTTCCTCTTGCTTGATTTTGGCGGGATGATGCGGTGGACGCTGCTGCGCCACGGATAGGTGCACGGCAGGGAGGCGGCGGCAACTCATTTCGCGACTTCTCTTGGAAGTTGGCAGGTAACGAGCAGAGCGAAGTTACGGACCGCTCATCCGTTCTGCGGCTTTCTCGGACATGCACCGAATGTTGTACCACCTACGGAGTACTCCGTACAGAGAGGTAGAGAAGGCGGGTAATTCTTGGCGGGGTCAACCTTTTACTCCGTAAAGCGGTTCGCCTTGCTCCCAATCTCCCGAAACACCGAGAGAGCCGCGATGAGTGAGCATGACGCTTGTACACATCATTCGATTGCATGCGCATTCACCATTTAATGCATAATGCCGTCTACATGTATGGCTCAAGAAATGGCTGCTGTTTTGAGGAGCGAGGTCAAGAAAGATAAGTCGGGTCAACTACACACATTTCCTCTGTACGATACGTAGAAAGGTAGGTGAATACCTTAGGTAGGTATGTAGGTATAATTTAGAGCCCATATCGATCCACTCTTCGGGGAAATATCATCCCATCGCTACGAAATCAAGACCGCAATCGCCGCCGCATGATGGACTTGTCAAACGCCGACATCCGAGATACCAAGAGGTATTGTAAACACCTTATCCCCGCTAATAAACAACAATAGACTCCTTCAGATCCGACACCTCGATCGTGTTTCCTGCATGCAAGACGTAAAACCACTCGTTTTGCTCAGCTTCTTCCCATTCCGGGTCACGATACACCCGCATATACCGGCTTGTCATATCCTGTAGCCATTATCCTTGGTCGACCAGACCAGGCCTCCGACTTGCCCCTACAAGAGCTCGCCCTCTCCGTCCTCGACTACACCTTGATCATCCTCTTCCCAATCGATATCGCCGGCCATTTCTTCCGCACGACGCTGCACCTCCGCCAGACCAGATAGCTCCGCCACGTAATCCTTCTCTTGCAGCGCCCTCTTGACGAATTGCCACCCGTTTGCTCGATAGGCTTCCAGAATCTTGGGACTGCAAGCACTGCAGCAGTCGTATGATTGTCCGCGAATAACCATGTTCTGAAACGTGGATACGTAGCCGCGGATTTGGTGGGGAACAAGACCCAGCGGATGGTTGGGCGGGTCGCGATCCGGCATATTCCCCGGGGTAGGTTGCGGCGCCGGCGCGTCTTTGCCGAGAGGATGTTGGAGGAGGCTGGTGAGGAGTTCGACGAGGAGGGCAGAGGCGATGCCTGCGACGCCTGGGCGGGTGACTGTGCATTGTTGATCGAGCGTTTGATCTTTCATGGACTATAGAAGGGAATATAAGTCAGTCTTCTCTTGACTCAAAGCCCACAACATGACACACGGAGGAGAACACATACATCTGCTGGTGTCACGACGTCGTTGCAAAAGTAACAGCCGAGTGACGCTTGACCTTGGTGCTTCGTCTCCGAGCCATGTCTCATGACGACATACGAGTCGAATCCTAAGGCGGCGTTCATGATAATCTTGCCACGCGCCTTTCCAATGACAGTGGGTAGCCATCGTGATTCGCGCGTGTCCATCAACAGAAAGATGACATCGTGATCTTGGATAAGCTTCTCCAGTTTATCAAAGTCCGCCTTGGTCTTCGACTCGTTCGTGAACGGATGCCCAAGCATGGGTACCGATAGGGTATGCCCTTCACTCTCTACACCAGGATAGATGCGCTTCAGCATGTCTGCTGCTGCTTCAGCTTTTGGTCGACCGCCGCCAGCACAGTCGCTGAACTCGTATAGTGGTTGGCGTACGGGGTTTGAGTAGGAAACACGTCCGTAGTCCACGAATGTGACATGTGTAACGCCCCAGCCTAGCAGGTTTCTTGATACGTAGCCCCCCAGAGTGCCCGCACCCAAGAGGAGGCATTTTGTCCTCTTGATCACGTCTAGGTTAAGGTCCGGGGCGAGACGCCACTTCATCAGCTTCAAATTCAGATCAACTGATGAATCTGCTAGTCGCGCGGGGTCCATGTACTGCTCCAAGTTGGCGAGTTGAGCCTGCAGCTTGCCGTTCCGCGACCTCTCCCAGCCTGTGACTTTCGGCATCGTAGTCAGCTCCATTTTCTCGACAGAGTCCATTTCTATGGGAAGCACAATGCTCTTGGCCTCGTGTCTCCGGGCCCACGTGTCTCTGTAACAGAGAATCTTGATCTTGGACAAGCGGAACCGTTGCCGGACAAGGACCAGGAGGTTTCGGAGCGGCCATCCAGGTCCGTCCACATGCGTGGACGGGTCGACAAATGCCACATAGCGGTCCTCCTCGGCAACGCCCCGAAAAAAACCAGACTCAAACGACCGCAGCGATGCCACCTCCCACCGAAAGGGCAGAGAATTCGCCAGGTCGTCATCCTCACTCTCGTGCTCTACGTCGTCAGCTTGTTTGGCCACCTTTTTGACCAAGAAAAACCCGTGTTCGCGATTGTCGACGCTAAACCGCCACGTTCCAACCCTGTCTACAAGTGCTGTGCTTTCGTCTGCGGTGAAGCGTTCACTAGGCCCTGTTCGTCTCCATGGCGAGTCTGAATGTAATGCCGGGAAAGCAAACCAGTATGTGAACTTGTACTTCTTCAGATCGGCATACGAGAGCACGACGAAGGACGATAAGAGCGACGGTACGGAGTAGATGGTTCCGTCTCTGATCGCATCCCATATCTAGTTCGAGGTATTAGCTCGGAACGAGTGAAATGGAAGCAAAGACCGCTAGTCGTGTCGAAAACAAAACAAAAGATGGCAAGGCAGATTAGAAAACTAAAGTACCTGTCTTCCGGCCGTCTTGATCATGGCCGATTTGTCTGTGTTCTTGAAGTCTTGTAGAGTATTGACATTTTTGATGATGCCTTCTCCGCGAGCAATTCCCCGGGGAGCACTTTTTCTTTGCAAACCCTATTTGTGTTACCAACTGCGTCCGGCTTCCCTCAAGCATTTTCACCTAAAGGAGTATCGTCTCCTACGAGACGTGAGGAACAAAAACTCACGCTTGGCTGGTAAGAGCATTTCCTAGAATCTGCATCCTGCAGCTAGGCCCTGACTCCGCTGCCTTGGGCTCGTATAGCCCGAGGACATTCCTCGCCGAGTCATCTAGCTTGTCATAATCTAGCTTGGATGCGAAAAACGCGGAATAGAAAGGCAGCTCGATTTCCGATGTGAAAGTCGCGAACTGCAGCGGAGGCGCCATGGTAGACTTTGCGCATGCCTCGGTGGCCATGACGCCGGCTGCGAATAAGTGAAGCGTGAGTGAACAACGCAGTCGTGTGTGATGAATCGGGACCGGAAAAGACGCGGACTGAAATGTGCTTCGATACGTTTCGGTGTTCGATAAACGAGGCGTGTATCAGTGCAGTCGTATATAACTATTCGCCAACGGGTAAGGCGCGAACTGAATAATTCTTCGGCACGTTTTCGGTGTTCGATCAACGGAGCATGAATTGGAAACGCAGTCCTATAGTTCCTCGCGAACGGGAATGGCGCGAAATATATAGTGCTTCGGCACGTGTTCGACGTTCGAATGTCGGGATGCTGTCGAGAGACGGAAAAACGATGCGGATGTGAGGAGGGATGCCGTTGCCGATGTGAGTGTTTGTGCGGGAAGTAGAGTCATCAATATCGAGTCCGCGCACGAATGAATCTGAAGGGAGAAAGGATGGCGGGTCAGATGACGGAGTGGACGGTGACATGTCATCACGAGGCTAGCACAAGCTGTGATACCTACGGGCTACAGGCTACCACAAAGCTGCTGACTGCCCCGCCTCGAGCTAGAGGTTGGAACAAGGGCTCAAACGACGGCGGGTGTAGCACATGAACGCTGCGGATGGCCACCGAGAGCGACGATTGCTAGACAACAACAATAACTGGAAAGATCGCGCATCGTGTCTGACAACAGGAGGAGGACAGAAATGTAATGATCGCCTACATTTGTAGACGTCTTATGTTGAAATAAATGTACAGTCTTCAACAATAACAACACTATCCGGTATGGTGTAGTGGCTAACATCGCTCGCTCTCACCGAGCAGCCCTGGGTTCGATTCCCAGTACCGGAGATCATTTCTTTTTGACGGTCTGGACGTTTGTGTCCAACACTGCACGCTCTACTTTTTACGTTATTTTTTCTACTTAATTTTGCCTCTCTATTCAATTGCATTTATGTTCATTCTTCGTTTTGTTTCTTGACTCGGGCTTGTCTCTTCATCCGGAAGTCCAGTTAAAGTTGACTTCTCCAAAAATGTCGCTGAGGCCCAGTGCCGTGTCTCAGTCTCGGTTTGACTTGTCTGTCAGTGCCAAGTAGTCACTACGGCGTACATAAAGACGAATGCCGAAGCAAAGGCACAAGTTAGACATAGATTAAGACGTACACGTGCTTGTTTTAGAGTGTGATTCATCGCGTGTTCAGACTATCTTATGTCATTCATGTAAATTGTCTTCTGTAATTTAGGCAGTGATGTACTAAGGTTTATCTTGGGCTGTTAGTAACCGGTCGGGAGAAGTGCAAGTAGGTATATGAATGACAGGCCCTTTGTCAGCTGCAACTTCGTTGCAATCAGAGCCATGGGCACGCTCCATCAAGCCTGCTACCTTCTACTAATGATATGCATACAAAGAAACACCATGAATCACGAATGCTGGAGCAGTCCAGAGTCCAGACACATGACACGCAAGAAAGGACCTTGCCTTTAGGGTGGGCGCGCGAACCCCACACGACACGGCTTCACGGATAGACGCGCGCGCGTTGGCCTTCTTTTTTTCATTTTCCATTCCCGATTGTTTCAACAAGGTCGGGGATTAGCATACGAAACAAGAACAAAGGCTCACAGATACCCATTATCCCTAATTCCTGCCCCCATCACGACTCTCCTACCTCGAAAGAAGAAAGTAGAAGATGCTCATTGGAATTTGTGGCGGTAGGATGATTCAGACAACCCCTCTCTTGTTTCTGAACAGAAGGCACTTACAATCAGAAAGGCATCTGCTCGGGCAAAAAGACGGTTGCCCAGTACCTCGTCGAACATCATGGCTTTCAACATCTGTATTTGGACCCGCCAAGAAACGACGTTTCGTCCGCTCGTCCAGGTCCAAAGGACGAAGATAACTCGGATGCTTTGATCGCGGGCGTATCGCTCACCAACACCACTCGTAGCGAGAAGGATCCAGACACAGCAGCGGCACCAGATACATCGTTGGCTTGGCGGCCGCATACGCGCGATGTCAACAGTTACAAATTCGAGTCTCCCGAAGCGCTTCTCGACTTCGTCACACTCCGGTGGCGAAGCCGTTTCGTAACAACAGACATTCCCACGGAAGCGGTGCTGGATGTGTTTATGCGCCGGCCCTTCTTTCTGCTTTTGTCCATGGATGCGCCTCTGACCGTCCGATGGCGGCGGTTCCAGCAACGGGCGGCGCGAAACGCGACTGGCAGCGCAGGCGATGGTGATATCACACTCGAGGACTTTGTTCAGCGCAGCGATGCTCATCTTTATGACCCGCGCGGGGGCTTCCAGCCGCTCATCTCACGCGCCACGGTCAGACTCCTCAACACATCATCGTCGCTGGCCCATCTATACGCCACGTTGGGCAAGTTGGATATCCCAAACCCCGAACGCCTTCGGCCGGGTTGGGATACATACTTTATGGCTCTGGCATCGCTTGCCGCCCAACGATCTAATTGCATGAAGCGCCGTGTGGGCTGCGTGCTCGTCGGGCGAGAGCGCCGTGTCATCAGCACCGGATACAACGGCACCCCTCGCGGGATCCGCAACTGTGCCGACGGAGGCTGCGCCCGCTGCAACGAAGGGAACAGCTCGGGTGTCGGCCTGGCTACTTGCTTATGTATCCATGCCGAGGAGAATGCCCTTCTCGAGGCCGGCAGGGAGCGAATCAGGGACGGATCGGTGCTTTACTGCGATACGTGTCCGTGCCTGACGTGCAGCATCAAGATCTGCCAGGTGGGCATCGCCGAGGTCGTCTATGCCACCGGCTACAGCATGGACAAGGAGGCTGCGGCTGTCTTTGCCCAGGCCGGCGTGAAGTTACGGCAATTTATACCGGTACGTTCATGCGTCCAGGAGCCCTTTTTGTGTGGGGAATCCCTCCGTTTCCTCTGTTTTTATTTTACTTATTACGCATCTCTCCAACGGTGTTTTTGCGAACGAGGTTTTGTGGTTCGAAGTCACTTCTTTGCTTGTTTATTTTTACGCCATCTTAGGCAGGTGCTAACTTGTATCCCGTTTGTTTTTCCGAGCATAGCCGCCGAACGGACTTATCCATTTGGAAAAGATGGAGCTGTATTGAAGGGAATTATGTGTTTGGCTTGTGATGGTAGATTCGGGATTTCAGGGTGCATGAATGCTGGGGAGAGGGGGTCCAAAACCAGGGTGCGGCCTATGCGCCCACGTTAGGCTTCGATTATCGATATCGTAGCCGCCTTGCTTCAACGGCATGGAGAAGATCTCCTGTGATCGATCGTCCAATGACTGCTCCATTTGGCGGTGCCGTGTACGGTGTCGTCATGATTCATTGCCGGCTTGTGGATACCGATGGGATGCGCAATGCTGTTCAGGGTCCTGCGAATCCCTGATGAGTGTGAAGTCATGTGCAGCAGCGTGCTCTGATTTGTCAGGAAGCGCTCAACGTTCATGCGCGGTGGCTTAGAAGTCGACTTGGGCCTCAACGCCGAGTCGATCAATTGAGTCACAACATGCATGCATTGTTTGTTTATTGACCGATACCAAGTGTCGCCTCAGAGCGTATCGTTGCTCGAAAAATGCAATCACATTCTGGTGCAACCACATCGGTGCGTCCTCGCGAGATAACAACAAAACAAAAAACAAAACAAAACGCGTTAACTTCAGGGTAGGGATACGCGAAGATGTCGCGTCACGCTCGTGTTGGCATGTGGAGGGGGGTGGCGGCAGATTTCGGGACAAACAGCTGGAATTCGTAGATACGACACCAACCACCATGTGAGACACGCAGCGCCATACAGCACGTGGCGCTACTAACGCAGTCCTCTTCATCTTACATAACTTCACGCCCCCTTTTCATTTTTCCTCTTCTCTCGAGTCTCTAGCCCAGATCTCAGCTCCGCCATCGAGTAAGGGGGGGTGAGCACTGAGCACACAGTGCGGGATAGCCGTCTTGTCTGTCACGCACTTTGGGACATCAAAACCGTAAGACCCCTGGACCCCTCTCGTCCTGCAGCCCATAATTTCCTCTCCGGTGCGGCGTGTGTGCCTGAGCTGGCAACCATCGGCCTAGCTGATCTAAGCCGATTTGTGCATTTTGTGTGCCGTGTCCCATAAAAAGACAGAAAAAATATGCAGAGTGTGTAGAACTGGGTGGCGTGGCGGTCAGTTCTTGCTGAGTCCACACTCGGTTGCTTTAAAAAAAATTAACCCACACGGGGTTCCAACTTCCAACGACGCGTTCACTTTCCCCTGCCCCATTGGCCGTGCAAGAGGCCCGCCACGATGCACGTTGCAGTTGACGAAAGCAAGAGGGCCCAGGGGTGTTTCGGGCATCTGAGTTGCGATCCAAACCTGGGGGGAACCACAAGTGTCCGTGAGGTCCGACTCGCGAATGCGAGTCAAAGACACCATCTTCCCTTCGGGGGAAGAGGGGCTGCCGACCTAGCCAGGTCGACTCTTAAACTTTTTTACTTCCGTAGCTACGGACCGGACGGGGCTACGTGACAAGGTACATACGGAGATTGGACAGCTTACCCAGATTCAGGGCCCAGCAATCGGGAGGCGGACCACTTGCAGTGTGCGATGATGGGGCCTCTACCCCCGGAATATCAACTATGTACGGAGTATGTATGTATGTACCTAACGAAGCGAAATGAATTGCCGCAAAAACGGGGACTGAGAACTAACTTGGCTGCATCGAATTTGTAGCACTTCTGCCATTTCTGCATATTCTTTTCTCCCGGTTGTGCGGTCGGAATCGCTAGGTACCACTCGAGCGGAGATAATGTCAAAAGTCTTACATGAGAACATTCTATGTACGGAGTAATACACACCTAAACAAGTGACGCCTGTTTGTTTACGACAACGAACCAGCAGAAGCAATGCACCAAGTGGTGAAGTCAGAGGAAAATCTGTTCGAGGCTCGCAACGATTCGATTCGATGCCAATCAATCGTCAAACATGGGCGTGATGACGAAAAACTGATGGTATTACCTACATGCGGAAAAGCACAAGTCTTCGTCCGGAAAGTAGCCTCGGAGAATTGCCTCAAAAGCAAGCAACTTGGCCAAGCATCACGATTCACAAGCAGGCTGCAGCCGGCTGAATGTAAGCGCCTCGTGAGTTGTTGTCGACGCCGGACGGCATGCAAGGAGTCAAGCACATCGGATGCGATGGTCCACAAGTCGTGCATTTCGCTGTTACCTACTCCATAGGCTGTGGGCGCGCCCAAAACCAATGATCCTGGCCCCATCCTACGTACATTAGGTACCTAGGTTAGGTACTCCGTAGGGTGTGTACGGAGTATGTACCTACATACATCAAAGGTACATCACGACTTCAGTACCGACGGATGTGGTATCAATGGCTCCGACAAAACGTGACAAACGTGACAAGAAAGGGTCAAGAGTCCAAGACCTAAAATATGTATGTACATATACGGAGTGCGTACAATTCGCAAGCGGCCGTTGGCTTCGCGCTGGCCTTGCCCCTCTCGACTCTCGAGAGTCGGCCAGAGGCGCGTCAGCGGGGCTGGCTACCGGCGTGGCCAACGGGCATGCTATCGCGAGAGTTTTGGCGCTTATGTGGAGGTATAGTAATGTATAATGTACAAGCCGCTTTGGGCGACGCGGGCAAGTTGGTTTCCGATGGTCTCACCGAAGAAAGGGAGGCTGTGGTCAACACCGGCAGAGATAAACGCGTCACATTGTTTTGATTTTTGCTTTTGACTTTTGTTGTTTGATATGAAGCAGCTGTAGACCAACGACGGCAGCTGACCCGTCTCGCGATCTCATACGTACGAACGCGAGGCCTCCGTGCTACCGAACCAGGCGCGTAATGGCGGCCTTCGCGTCAGCTCGACACAAGAAACGTTGTGATTGCGTCCGGCAAGCACTTGCAACTGCAGCCCGGTGGGTCCGCGATAGTTCAGGACTCCATAAGACGCGCACAGGCTGCCACTTCTCTACGGAGTACGGAGTACAGAGGGTACATACAACCTACACTGGGGTGGCGTATTGAAGTTTGCGCTTCTGGACAGGGGAACGCGTGTCGGCGCGTTGCGCTAGCCGAAGCAGGTAAGACTGTAAACAAAAGCGTCACCTCCACCTCCCGCACCCCTCGGAAGGCGCGACTGCCAGCCCAGCCCGCACTGTTCAACCCAAATCGAGCAAGGAGGTCGCTGTTTCTTCGTTAGCCCAAAAACCTCCCGCAAGTTCCATTCACACTTCAGTCAGCCATCTTTGTTCTTCATGTTTTGTTGGCTGCCCTTTCATTATTTACCTTTCTCTCTTTTGTGCGTCACAGGTCTGCACTCGATCCTCGCTATGAGCCGAGCACCGAACGTGCCTCTGAACTAAAACGACAAGCACGACAAACATTTCGCGTCGCAGACGTGATCGCGCGGGTGGAGAGAAGGAACGCGCGCGCGAACTTGCGTCATGTGGTAAATGCCACAAATTCGAGCAACAACCTCCGCTTTGACGATCGCTCTTGCACTTGCGCTACGGCTGTCGTTCGACCCCGTGCCTTCCTGAAAAGCCGGTTGCGCAACGGAACTTTTCGAAAGGCGCATCACTTGGGACTTTCATCCCTCTTTGTTTCCCCTCTCGCTCGTCCGTCAGCGACGAGAAATGAACCAGAATCGTTAGAACAAAGCCCGGCATTGAAAAGGAGACACTGCGACAGACAGTCAGATTCCATACCTTTGGGACAACAAAACGACGACATTCACTCCTTTTGCATCCCCAGACTCTTCTAGCCTTTGAGTTCTCCGCCTCGAATTTGGAGATCAGTCTTCCGATAGCCTGCATCGGACAAATCATTCCCTTCCGCTTTCTCCTCCCTGAAACGGGAGAACATCAGTTGTTTTCTTTTTATAAAACACAAATCTTGACTCACGCAGCCATACCCCTTTGGACCGTTAGCTCGCTGTTTGAAAGCCATCGACCGGACGTTGCATTCCAAGCAACGCCCACTCATAAACAACATGTCTTTCTCCAACGGAGGCGGCACTCTGGCTCTGCCATCACCCACTCACGCACATCATATGGACGTCACTTCCGCTGTGAGAAGTCTCCGACGTTCCATGTCTAGATCTCCTTCCAAATTTTTGTCCAGAACCAACTCCCAGACGTCCGAACAATCACGACAAGCTTCACCCCAGTCACCGTGTCGGCGGTTCGAGGCAACTCCACAAAGGCAGCACATTGCACCGTCGCAACCACAAACAGCGCCTCCGGCAGTCTCGTCGGCGCATGCAACCTGCCCTCACCAATCCTCCATCTTGACACCCCTTCGACCGAGCCTTCGACTGTCTCTGCGTTCCACAAAGTCGGCCAGAACGTCAACGAGCTCGTCGCGCCATTGGACGCGCACGAGGGCTTCATCCAGGAGTCCTCTAAAACGAACCCTAAGTGCAACTCCCGATCCCGGCCATCTGGGCCACGACGAAGACGCAATTTCTCCAACTTCAACTGCTCCTCGGGAGGAAGAAAGCAGCTCATCGCCCTGCTCTTCACACATTTCAGAGGAAACGGAAGAAGAGCCGACTGACAACAATTTCCACTTGGACGCGTCGGGTGACCCCTGCCAATACATAGCCGCGAAGCCATTAGACACTGCCAGCAACGAACACTACATGGTCTCAGGGACTGGCGCGCTAAAACGCAGTGATGCGACCATGAATCTGGACTACCCCAACCAAGGCAGTCCCGTGGCCAAGCGACGCAGCCTGCACGGAATCACGGGTCTCGTCTCCTCGGGTGACCTGAACATCTTCGGCACAAACACGACTTCCTCGCAGAGCTTCGACATCCATGAAGATTCACTACCTTGCGAGTACGAACTCTCTGGGGCGACGAATAATTCACCATCTGTCCGACGTGAGCCGCTGGCTTCGCCTAGCCCCGTCTCCAACCTTCCTAAACGATCTTCTTCCCTTCGAAAGTCGACTTTGCAGCAACGGTATGGCGACAAGGGCTCCTGGGGAAGAAGATCGGGTGAAAGACAGCTTGCACAGATGGGCGGAGAACATTCCACCCCAGCTCGCAGCCGACCGCGACTATCTACCGAGCATTTCATGCCACCACAGGCTCCTCGAGATAGTCCTTTCGGTACTGGTGGACCCCTCTTCGGCGCATCTATCTATGCCGCGGATAACAAAGGTCACCAGCCGCATCCTCTTTCCAAAACACTGACGACCTCTACCTCGGGGAACAACCTTACAGAAGAGGAGCCTTCGCCACTTGCACCTCCAACGAAAGTATCAGAAAAGCCCAAGCCCCATACGTTTTCTCGTTCCCTGCCATTGAACGCCAACAGGCCCGCTGCTCGGACTATTAGTGAGCACAACAAACAGGTTGCGACCCCAAGCCAGTCTCATCAACTCTGGCTGGGCGCCTTCAACTCAACTGGACTCATTTCCAAGTTCAATCGCAATCCAGAAGAAGAAGCTGACAAGAAGATGGTCCCGCCGGATACTCCGTGCAAAAAGCATTCAAATCCATTCGCGACATTCCCTCCTCCAGTCGGAAGTGCGATCAAGATTAAAAGAAGGGGAAATAACCGAAACTCCTTTGCTGGATTGCCTTCGACACCATTCTTCCCGTCTTCATCCCGCGAACCTGACACTTTTGGGGCCCCTGCACGAGGGTTGTCCATCTTTCAGCGCGGCTCAGCACATCAAGCCGCGCGACGGGCTAGCATTCTCAGTCTGGAGGGCGATGATCGCAAGTTGTTCTGCGATGGTAATGATCTGTCTTTGGACAATGACATTCCTCCAACGCCGACTAAGCAGACCCCTCTTACCCCCAGCTTGAGCAATCTCAGTGAGCAGTCACTCGAGAGTCCAAGTGCAAATCGGACCTATTTTCTGCCCCTTTCTGCTGTGAAACCAGCGCCAGCTCCTTCCAGAGAAGCCTCAAGTTCGTGCCCCCCTTTTCCTCTAGTCTAAATGACAGTTTCGCTTCCGTCTCTATCACCAGGAACCCACTGCTAACATGGCAACTTTTCAGGAAGTCCAGTTGATGGCCGTCGAACGCCTAAAACTCCTCAGGAGACCTTGTTACCCTTGGACACGAGCCGTCTGTCTATTCAACAGGCGTTCGACAGTCACAATGAGGTCAGCATGCCACCTCCTGTTACGCCCACCACGGCTCGCGACTTCCGTTCCTCAGCTAGCATTTTCGTCACGCCTGTAAATGCTAGAAGTAGCAACGTCGATGTCGATGCTAGCTTATACGCTAGGTTTGACAAGGTGGAACAAATCGGCAAAGGCGAGTTTTCCATCGTATACCGTGTGACCAAGGTTGCGCATCCCAATGCTTTTGCTTTTGGCAACGTAACGCCAAGTGACAGCAATTCTCGAAGCCCCGGAAAGGGCCAAGTCTATGCCGTTAAGAAGAGTAGGCACGCATATTACGGACCCAAAAGTCGAGAATCGCAACTTCGTGAGGTTCACGCTCTGAAGGCATTGGTCCATGCCGAGCACGTTGTCCAGTACATTGACGATTGGGAAGATAACTGTCACCTCTACATTCAGACCGAATTTTGCGAGGAAGGCACTTTGGACAAATTCCTCGGCAACGTTGGCCGGGGCGGTAGGCTGGACGATTTCCGAATCTTCAAGATTCTGCAAGATCTTTGTTCGGTAGGTGCCATGTTTGATCATATGTTTTTGGTGACGACTTTGCGGTATGGTGACAGTTGCTAACAATTTGCAGGGATTAAAAGAAATCCACGGAGCAGGATTCATGCACTTGGACATGAAGCCGGCCAATATTCTCGTCACCTTTGAGGGCGCCCTGAAGATTGGCGACTTTGGACTGGCTCAACCATGTGCATCGTCAGAGAGTGTTGATGTTGAGGGTGATCGAGAGTACATGGCACCAGAAATACTCAACGGCAAGACCGGCCAATCAGCAGATGTCTTCTCTCTGGGTCTTATGACGCTAGAGGCAGCTGCGAACGTGGTCCTTCCCGACAACGGTCCTACTTGGATCGCACTGAGGTCTGGAGACCTTTCTGAGGTTCCTAGTCTTACCTGGACACCGTCAATCGAAGTGCAACGGGACTCCACAGGTAATCCGACGGAATCCGGACACAGCGACGAGCTGGAGGGCGAGAAGACACAAAGTGCCGGAAACTTGTTCCGATCGTTTAAGAGATCAGAGCTGCAGCAACCACCTGAGTTCATGGTTCAGGCGTTCCATCCCAGCTCTCTGGATTCGATTGTCAGATGGATGACAGCCCAGGAGCCAGCGGAGCGACCCAGCGTTGACCAGATTCTCGAACTCGAAGGCTTACAATGGGTTGCTGCGCATCGCAGCGCCCCCGCCACTGTCTATGAAGGCAATTGGGGTCCAACCGAGATGTTCCCCGTGTCAATTGCCATCGACAGCGACACGGAAATGATGGACGTCTAAGTGAAAAAAAAAAAAAAAAAAACTCTCTTATCTTCTGGCTTCTGTTGGCGGCTACACCATGCTGCTAGGGCGGCCGTTCACTTTTTAGGTTCAATTTCTACACTCGTTGAAGTAGAAAGAAGAAGAGGCGACAGAAGGTGTGAGACGTTGTACAGGCGACATCTGAAGTCAAGGGCCCTTGACCTTCTCTTTGCCTTTTGAACGCACCTTCCAACCCTCACGCTTCCTGCTTTCATATCCTTACTACTCTCTGATAAGCATGTGTACTACATACAAGTCTTCAGAACAAAAGTTCAAAGACTGTACATCTTTGCATTAGCGACATGGTGCGCCAACAAACAGAAGTCAGCAGACATTGTGCTGGATTATGCACACGCACGCGTATTTTCTTTTGTTACGAATAAGTGGTGGGGTAGGAATGCTGGTTATGACCGTCGTGGGCTGACGAGTCCAGAAGACGAATCCCATGGGGTGATAATTGAGCTGCCGACTGGATGTGTCGTGTGTTGCTGACGAACACTCTTTGGGCTTTGATCCGGCCAAGAGATCCGTGACAAAGCATTATGACCTTGGAGGAGTGGGATTTAAGGCTTGGCTACAACATTACAGGTACCGCATAGCTGGGCGATAGATGACAGCATGACGACCCAGGCTAATGCTGGTACTGGAATTATGCGCGTTGCAGCGTGACAATATCGTGGAGCAGGGCGGTTCTTCTCTTTTTTCTTTTTTTTTGCCAAACGTACAAGGCGTCTGGATAACTGCAGAATGCAAGTATACATAGACATGCTAGGGCTGGAGGGATTGAGGCTTTGACGGCAATGATATTATTGGCAGGAGTATGGTGAATCTGGAAAGCGTCTTGATGGCACGAGGGATGCCACTCTGTAGTTAGTCATGGTTCTACGACGAAATGGCATGAACAAGTTATGATGCGATATTTATGCTTGGTGACTTGTGACTTCTAACTTGTGACTTCTGACTTGTGACTTGGTGAGGTGAGATTGATGGAGACTTGGAAGAGTTCGATTAGATGGCGTCGTAAATCTGAAACCAACACAATTGGCCCATCTCACTTGACAACTTCATGCATTGAACAATTACAAATCGCCGATTCGTTGACTCTCCTTGATTGAATGTCTCTGGCCCAGGATAGAGCAATGATTGTCTCCAGATAGATCGCTCGCTTATCTCCAACCGAGATATAAAAGGGCCGATGCATCCCGCAGAACCGATTAAATAGATCAACTTACCTACCTGTATCTTCCTACACATCTCCTGCTCTTATCAGAAAACCCATCGAACACGCACTCACTACCTACCTAGGTATCTACCCAAGTCATCATGACGGGCGCACATCTCCGCAAAGGCCAGTCCGGCCCTCCCACCGCCGAAAGCACCGACTCGTACTGGCACAAGGACCCCTCGGCCATTCTTCTGGGCCACCGCACGACCGATCATCTCCCTCCTGCTGCCGATGTCGTCGTGATCGGAACGGGCATCACCGGTGCCTTTGCCGCGAGGGAATTGGTCGCTGGCGGGCGGAGCGTGGTGCATGTAGAGGCGAGGGAAGCCTGCTGGGGAGCAACAGGACGGGTGAGCATACCTACCCTAACAAGATTCGTTCCTCTAAGCGGTCAACGAGCGAGCAGAATTGTGTTATGTACTTCTTTTTACGTTTCTGCTTCATGCTTCTGCTTCACTGAGACCCGATTGGCTAATTTCTATATGAATCTCATGATTTTTATTTTCTTTTATTAAACGTGGAATAGAATGGCGGCCACTGCCAACCTTTGCTGTACAAGGCCAAGCCCACGATCGGACGCTTCGAGCTAGGCACGTATACTTTCCTCAGGGACTTGGTCGCCACGAATGAGATCCCGTGCGACTGGCGCACCGAGGGCGGTGTAGTTGCCTTTTATGAGGACGACGTCGTCAAGGGTGTGGAGGAGGTTATTGCGCGGTTGAAGCGCGAGGCGCCTGATCTGGCTGAGATGGTGACTCTCTTCGAGGATAAGCAGGACCTGCAGAAGCTGCGGGTTCCGTGGGCACGCGCGGCGGTTTACCAGCCCAATGCGGCCAAGGTGTGGCCTTATAAGCTCGTGGCATGGGTACTGGAGACTCTGCTGTGCGAGTATTCGGCGGAGAGGTACAATCTGCAGACCAATACGCCCGTGGAACATTTGCAGTGCGCGGATGGTGGGTGGATTGTGCATACGTGTCGTGGGCAGATTGTGGCTCGGGATGTGTTGCTTGCTTGCAATGGATATACGTCTTACCTGCTGCCCAAGATGACGGGCGTGGTGACGCCGACTCGGGGTCAGGTTGCTGGGTTGATCCCGCCGGAGGATCATATCCCGCTTGAGCATACGCATGGGTGGTTGCAAGACACCAGCGACGACTACATGATTCAGCGGGATGAGGATGGCGGCATTCTCATTCTTGGTGGCGAAAGACTTGCTGCTCCTGGCGCCGAGGAGGGCGTTTGGGATGACAGCGAGGTCCAGCCTGCGGTTGCGGAGAAGCTGAAGCATGCGCTTCATGGGCGCGTCAAGCTACGGGGGCCGGGACAGGAAGAGGAGAAGGAACTGTGTGCCGAGTATGAGTGGACGGGCATCATGGGATACTCCAAGGACCGTCATCCTTGGGTTGGTCGGGTGCCTGCTGCGTTTGGGGGTAAGCCGGATGACGGGCTTGAGAACGAGAAGGGACACCTGTGGATGAGCGTGGGATATACTGGGCACGGAATGCCTTCTGCGGCGAGGTGCGGAATGAGTGCTGCGAATATGATGCTGGGCAAGAGTGACATGTACGGCTTGCCGGCGGAGTATGTTGCGACTGAGGAACGGGCGGAAAAGGTGTTGCAGGAGGTGGCGGAGGCGGACACGACCATGAATGTTGGGAGGAGGCACCATCTGATGCTTGATTTGAAGGCTGCTCTGCTGGACTAGTCACGAAGAGATGGCAGACGAGATGGTTTGGCTCGGTTGGTGCAATCGCTAGATGTGAGCCTTCTGAAAGGCGTAGATTGAGAGTTAGAGACCGATATATGAACATGAGACCGTACAATTGACTTCATAGCATTATCAGAACGTTCTCTGGTTTGTCTACTCCGTACAACGGCATTCATCATCCGACCATGACCCGTCCCACCAATCACAGCCTCCTATTATGCAAGCAAAGCAACCCGTTATGTACCCGAAATCCCAACCCTGCGACTTGTGGATCTGTGCCGGTCATGGACTCGACGGACAACTGACCCTTCATCCAAAGTTCCAATCTACCTCTCCTCCGACGAAGCCCTCACCACGACCCGACGAGAATCGCCTCGACCGCCCCCCAACGAAGGCCCTTCTTTCACAAAACTTGGCTACGACCATCATGTCGCTCTTCTTTCTCCGCTCGTGCGTCCGCGCTGCCTCGCGCGTGAGCCGACCGCATGCGCGCGCTTTCACCACTACAGCGTGTCGGCCGAGCGATTCCCTCATGGTTGTACGTATGGATTATTCTATTTCGCTAGCCCATCCCGCTGGAAAGAGACAGAAAGGAGCTACACTGGGGCCATCAATTGGGCTTGGGTGATGCCGAGGGAGAGAAGGCCCAGAGGAACAACGTACCGCGCATAGCCCACGAGTTGACTTCACGCACTTCTACCATCCCCATCCATAGACGACCTGCCTCACATTCACCCTCCAACCAAATCAACAAGAAAGGGAAAGAAATTAACATGTACTCTTGCCGCTTCTCTAGCATCGCAACACCGCAGACAACAATCCCGAACTCCCATTCAAGTTCAACAAGGAGAACGAGGTCCTCATGGCCGAGATCCTCAAGCGATACCCCGAGCAGTACAAGAAGGCCGCTGTGATGCCTCTCCTAGATTTGGGACAGCGTCAGCATGGCTTCACGAGCATCAGCGTCATGAATGAAGTGGCGCGGCTGCTGGAGATGCCCCCCATGCGAGTCTACGAAGTGGCGTCGTTTTACACCATGTATAACCGAACGCCTGTTGGCAAATTCTTTATCCAGGCCTGCACAACGGTATGTTTACACTGTGCCTCCCCTTTTTATATGGGGGGGTTTTTTTATAGTTCTATTTGGTACCGGGGGGGGTTGGACGCAATGAAAAAGGCTTCGACTACGTCCCACAAGCCCACCAATGCTCCATCTCGGTCTTTCCCATGAAACACCATACAACAATGCATCATGTTCTTTTCCTGACCATATTGGATTACACATTAGACCCCCTGCCAACTAGGAGGCTGCGGGTCCGACGTCATCGTCAAGACCATCAAAGAGCACCTCGGCATCAAGCAAGGCGAAACCACTCCCGACGGACTCTTCACATTCATCGAGGTCGAATGCCTCGGCGCCTGCGTCAATGCGCCCATGATCCAGATCAATGACGATTACTACGAGGATTTGACGCCGTCTACTACCGTCAAACTGCTCGACGCGCTCAAGGCCAGCGCGGGGGATGCCGCTGCGGCGAAGAAGGTCCCCAAGGCGGGGCCGATGTCTGGTCGGGAGACATGTGAGAATAGCAAGGGCTTGACAAACTTGGTGGATGAGCCGTGGGGGGTTGAGAAGACGAGGGCAGATTTGTAAAAAGTAAAGTGTCATAAGGAGAAGGGGGGTTTGGGGTGATTTACGAAGATAGTACTCGGGGGCCCTCGTACACTGTTAGATGGAGATGGGAAGAGGGGTGACTTGTCCCAAACGGATGGCTTTGCCCCCCCCAAAAAGAAGACATGCGTGGCCATGGGGGTCAACGGAATAGAAATACTGTACATATAGCACTCACCAACTATTGGGCTTTTGATTTCCTCACGCCATATGATGTACTTTTCCCGACTTCAAGCGTAGAGAGCGCATGGCACTGACTGGTCTGGCTAACGAAAGTCCCTATTTGGATGACTTGAAACGAGTGAGAGGCAGATACGAGTCTACGACCATAGCCGCTAGGAATCATCAGTATCCCCGTCCGATCTCCCACGAGGATCTGACGAGCGCTGGATTAGTAGTTGGGTCCGTGACGATTAGCGAATACCGAATTTTGCTGCCCATTGGATCGTTCTCATTATTTGCGCTCTTCTTGTTTTATGACAGTGGATATATGATAAAAAAAGTCAAGTCGTGTCATACCAACTCCTTGGTTGATCAAATCAGACATTGTGCTTGCACCATTCCCAGGCCAGATAACGCCGCTATTTCCAAAAGACTATCGCACACCAAATTCTTGACTTCCAATCCCTCTGCTCCTCTGTGACTTACTGTCACAGCCTCAAAATCCATCCATCACCCATACGCTGCTCATTCCCCCCTAAACCCCCCCATATAACAATCCCCGACTCCTCCAGATCCGTCATCGGAGCACTCGCCAGCCACCCTCTCCCAACGGGCATACCATCACCACCAGTGTTCTCCTCATCGTGCGGTCCTGTCCGTAACTTCTCCCACTTTCCCTCACCTGTTCTCCGCCCCATGGCCTGATAAATAGCTGCCGTGAAGCTCGCGGGCGTCATGCCCCGAGGAGGCACCTGGAAGGTCCACACATCGCTCAAGAAGATATCCCGTCCGCCCATGCACAACACCAAGTATTCCCTACCCCCACCAAGCGTAAGCGCCTGCAAAGACGCCTCGCTACGAGGAGCAGGCCACTCCTGAGTCTCCTGGCGAGTACTAGGCTCAGCGTGAATCTCGCTGGTAGATGACGCATCACCAGTGCCGTCCTGCATGATAGTCTGCCACCCTGCGCGGGCCTGGATCGCGACCTCCCCTTTACCGTGGCCATCATCAAACGTCTCTACTTGGAGATGCAAAACGTCAAGCTGGCCCCCGAGTTCGCTCTCTCCATCCCAGCCACCGAATCGGTACAGCCGGCTCTTGCTGATGCACATGGAAGAGCCGCTGCGGACGGGACCCGGCGCGGCGGGCAACTCGGTCCAGGTACGTGTGCGGACGTCAAAGGCCCATAGATCGCTGGTCAGCTCGCCGCTGGCTAGACATCCTGCGTGGACGAAGAAGGTCCCGTAGCCGGCTGAGTCTTCGTCCACAGCTGTCTCGGCTACGTACCCGACTACCGGGTCTTGGGGTATTCCTGTTTTCGATGTATCGCCGATAGCCCACTGGCGCCAAGTTTGCGGCTTCGCAGATCTGGTAGATGCAGAAGAAGCAGGGTTGGGGAAGTCGCGTGGACGATCGGAAGCAGTGGCGCAGTGATTACTTCGAGGAGCAGGATGAGGGATAATAGCGCCGCCTTTGACTGCTGGGATGGGATCGAGATGTGACCATGTGTGAGAGCGGGTGTCGTAGGCCCAAACTCGTCCGGCCTCTTCGAGGGGTTCCATGTCGGGACCGCCGCGGCCGCCGAAGAGGAAGATGCGCGATCCGATGACGGCGGTGACATGTCCGGCTCGGGGGCATGGGATGTCGTCCAGCTCGGGTTTCTGGTCCTTTGCAATTTCTTTTCCCTTGTCTTCCGAGGTCGTATCCTCCGAGGTATCTCGAAGAGGCACCTCTTCTAAGCTGGTTTGTGTCGCCTGTGAAAGAGCTTCCTCAGACCGTTGATCTGACTGCCCGGCAGTGGGCTGGGGCAGAGATGCCTTGGCCGTGACTGTATAGTAGTCGGCGCCGGCGCTGCTGAAAGGGAGTCGAATGACGTGCATGCCATTGTCGACGGGCTGCTGGCCCTCGAGCTCGCCGCCGAAAATGTAGGCACATCCCGCAACGACATTGAGCGAGTGCGAGGATCGTGGTAGGGAGGGGATGTCGAGGCGTTCCCAAGTAGCTTGGACGGCGTCATCGGGAGTCGTCCTCTGGCGGAATTGCGGCAGGGATGGAAGCTTTCTGGAGATGTTGGGTATGTTGATGCTCTTGGGCAAGCCAGGAAGAGCGGGCATATTTGGCATGTTGGGCAAATTAGGCATGCCAGGCATATTGGACATATTGGGCATCTCGGGCATGCTGGGCATATTCTGCTGGGCCTGTTTCAAGAGGTCCGTGGAGCGACGCTTGAGCTGGTTGAACGGTTCCATGATGTCGGCCGGCGAGTTGTCGTGATATCGTGGCAGCGTAAATAGAGGTAGCGCAAGCAGAGACGAGTGAATAAAAGTAAGGGTACAGCGAAAACGAGAGGCAGCAGCAAACAGGCACACAACAGTAAACGCTGATGTGCTGGCTCTAGTTGACCGTCAAGCAAGGCTGGCGCAAGTTGTGTCGTTGAGACAAGGCATGAGGCGATCGTTGAAAATGACGTAGAGCGGTGGAGGTGCGGAAGCTTCGGCATAGGTGAATTAATTTAGGTACATACAGTACATGTACCTATCCGCCTAGATTGGCGCGCCCTCATCAGTGGCCACACGCGCCGCCGCGCCTGGCAACATTGCCCTGCATTGTCCTGGTCTACGGCTGGAGACCGCTGCTCCCTGCGATTATTAGCATGCTTGACTTGAAGCAGGTTTCAATTTCCAAGTAGGTATTCCGCGTCGGTAGGGTCGCACATAAGACCGGCTGTCCGACATCTGCGGAACCGCTAACTGGCAGTCTATCACATCATCTCTCGGTCCACAACAACAGCTCAAGTTATCTGAATCGAATGAAATCTCGTCCAAATCATGCGTGAGTGGTATCCAAAGCCAAGGCCTGAACGGGATACTTAGAGCTGGTGTTATGCGTGAGGTGGAGGCGGGAAGGTCATACTGTGTCGCCGCACTCACCGACCTTACACTCATACATATTCTATTTCAACGTCAGATAACTCTGTGAACCCCGTAACAAAACCAACGTTTTGGTCTCTCAAGAAGTGCGTGGCTCAGAAGATTTGTTTCGTACCTGTATACGCGTTGCTTACTTTTCTTGACTTTCCATTTTGTTGCGTATGTTTGTGCTGACTCGTGAGGCAGAAGGCGCCGTGGCGAGTTATTAGTCATTGAGCAACTGCCAATGGTCTGCCAAAGAATCTCTATCATGCATGTTTTTTACTTTGTTCAACGCCCGGCATCGTGGGCGACTGCGAACTGGTGCTCAGTGCTCACTGCTTCAGGGTGGCAGCAAGTTTGAACTTTGACGCAACGAGCGCTCTTAGATTTCTGATCTTTGGGTTGTAAGAACTTACTCCGTAGAAGACTTAAACGGAAGGAAATGTCAGTGACGTGTTTCCATTTTAGGATTGTTACGGAGTGTGAGGTAGGGCTGTGCAAATTACCGTCAGGAACGTTACGGTCGTACAACATGCTGTAATTCACCCGAAACGTTTGTGACTTGATATTTACACTGTCCATAACTCTGAGACCCACTTATTGGGGCACCTCTGGTTTCCTATTGGACAGACCATTTGCACTTCATATCGCGACTCCCGTGTCTCCGATCATCGCCGCATCGCTAGCATCGCAAGGGCAGCATTGCGACTCTGCTATCATCGCAAGGGCAGCATTGCGAGG
>QEQW01000202.1:0-40437 GCA_004016085.1 Claviceps quebecensis
AACCCCCCCCCCCCCCCTCCTTTCAGCATGCTGGGCCTCCGCCGGCCAAAACTCCGCTGGCTGCGCACATATCGAGACCCAGCTACGGAAATGTATGGATGGGCCGAAGCCACCGCCTCCACCGCCGAGTTCGATCAACTACCACCTTGGGAGAATGAAGAAGCATGTTTTGAGTCCGGCAAAGTACAAGTAATTGTTTCGGAGGAGATTTACCTTTGGAGGTGATGTGGGTGCGGCGGAGGGATAGGATGAGCTGTGTGGGTGGAACGTGAGAGGGAGACATAGAAAAAATTGGTTATGTCGTGTGGATTCGGGGGGCTGTAGAGGGGATGTACCATTTTCAGGCGTTGGTGTGGCGTGGGTTACAAGTTTTCTTTTTATTTTGGCTTCGTCTCGACTTTAATTTCCATCTTAAGGAAATCTTCAGGAGCTGGATTGTACTTTTACTGTACTACATGGGGAGGTGCCACAGTGTGAATAATGACACTGCTTCATTCACATTGAGCACACAGGCAGCTTTGAATGAAATTTTCTCTTCTCGCCTATATACATACTTAACTGTCGTCAACTCCCAAACAGAGCGTCGGGCTCGACATGTGTCACGCGTAACAACTGGTCACAGTTCTGAAACAGATATACAAACATAGCCCCATGCCCTATCGCGTCCAGATGAAAGTTTCCATCATTCGCTCAACGGATCCTGTTTCAGCCTCGTGATAGCAGCTCAGAAACGAGAAATCCGCTTACTTCCGCGTCAATGTCTATTTGTGGCTTTGCAGCCAGTACAAAATCCAAGTCCTCTCCGCGAGGGTCAAGTTCCGCTCCACGAGGGTCTGACGTATTTAGTGATTCCAAGACAACATGGCTGGGCAAAAAAGCGGTGGGGAAGAGCAGGAAAAAGAAAAAAAGGAGCGTCTAGTCCGAGTATTCTTCTCCAAAACAAAACAAAGGTACAGAAAAGAGTGAAAAATGGAAAACGCCAGCCTCCAGATCAGTGGCTTCACACCCTTTCAAGAGCGCCTGCCACAAGATGATATCCGTTACAAGTATATAAGGGATATAAGAAGAAGAAAGAGAAGAAGGAAAAAAAAAAGAAAATGGAGACGGAAAGTAAAAAGGAAAGAGAAGAGAGCAATTTGCCCCTGTGGGAAAGTTAGAAGATGCCGATATGACTCGCTTTGCCATGGTAGCAATTAGCCTCTATTCAGGCCGCTGGTCGTGCAGAAACAGCGGAGACGACGGCTTTCGATGCAACTTGGTAGGCAAAAGAGGTACTTTGACTGCTTGCTTTCAGATAGGATGCAATGACTGACTGCTGTACAAGTTGACGTCAAATATAAGTGAAAAAGTGAATTCCCGTTCACCGGTCACCTCAAAGAAATGCAGGTCGCTACATGTCGTGTCTATGCAATGGTAGCTGATGTAGGACCAAAATGAGATCCCGACGAATGGCTCATCTTGCGGTAATGTGCCATAGTAACGTTTAAACAAAGGAAAGAGAGGTAGGGTATTTTAGTGGCAGAGCAGAAGAATGGCGGGCAGAACGGCATCGCCAGAAGTTCCAAAAAAGACAAATAGAAAGAAGAACCGTCACCGCCAAAAGTACAAGTTGCGTGCCGGTGATGGTGGTGTACACTGTACGCACAGCCCATCATTGGCCCTCGCCGATGCAGAAGAGTTCTATCTCCCCAACACCACCGGGAATCAGGGCTTTGGTACCCTCAAGCCATTCCATGAAGGCGATCTGGATGTCGTCATCACTCTGGATGGTGACAAAATCTCCGTCCTCGTCACGATAGCGCAGCTTCAGCATACCCTTGCCGATACTGCTGGGCATGAATCGCGCAAGCTTGGCGTCAATCCGGTCAATGAGCGACTGGTACGTGATATTGCACGCTACCACAAGCGTGACGTAGGTTCCGCTCTCACAGTTCACCCGGACTTTGAGCTGAGTCGGCATAGGCATATCCGGACTCGTCAGAGAATTGCTCGTCGGCGTAACGCTGTTACCGGTACCCATGGAAGGAGGGACAGTACGGGAATTTGCGGCAGCGGAATCAACCCGAAGTGAGTTACCTCCAGTCGGACCGGGCGTAGTGCCACGCGAGTAGATGGGCTGCCCAGACAAATGCGACAAGTTGCCCCCAAGACTGCCAGAATGTTGGTGCATACGCTGAGCCCCGGGGCTTTGGGTGCTGGTCCGAGTTGGAAGCTCGTTGCGAGGGGTCCCCGTTTGAGAGCGAGCAGCGTTGCCGTCATAAGCTGCGTGCAGGTGTTGGGGAATGCCTGGTACTGCCGGGATGTGGCTCTGGCTGGGATGGCGCTGACGAGCGACGCCTGCTACGTTGGCGTCTGGCGTACTGTAAGACCGACTTCTCTGCTGCTGCTGCTGTGCCGCGGTTTGGTTGTGAGTCGCCATGACGGGAAGAGAAGGACCACGAGGGTTTTTGGTGCCGTTCATGCCATAAGGCATCGGTGAGGGCCCATCCCGAGATGGAGCCCGAGGCATATGGCCAGGAGCATATCGTGGGTCGTCCCAGACCGACTGTGGCATTCCTGTCTTGAGAGGTTGGCACGCAGGACCGGGGAATATACCACTCGTGGTGCTTGTCCTCGAAGACGCCGGAGACTCGGCAACTGGCGAGAAATAGCTGTCTGCAAATCGAGAGCCGGGTGATGGAGCCCCGCTGCTTTGTGTTTGCAGACTGAGAGATGTGGGGGGTAAGGGCAGAGGAATTCGCGGAGGCGGTGCCCTGGCGATGCCGGCAAGTGACTGCGTGCTCTCTCCTGTAGCGGACCTTTGCCGTAGACTACTGTTTGAAGAGTTTCGCGGCACCGAATATTGCGAGGCGGTCGTGCTCGTCCCGTAGTCGTCGTCATCCTCCTCTTGCTGAAGGTAAGGGTTTTCAAGCCCAGCAGCATGATCTCGTGTCCAAGCAAAGTCATTGACGGTCGAATCGTGGCTTTGGGAATGGCGAGGGGCATTCTCTTTTCGTTGCGCCTCCAAACACACGGCCCATTTTCGCATCAACTCCTCATGGAGGAACTTGATCGTGAAGTTCTCCACGCCTGGATCGCCTCTCCACCAAATTTGAACGCTGTGTGAACCTGCACAAATTTTGTTAGGGGCAGCTTGGAAATTGACAGGAGATGTTGATATGGTGGCGAAACAAGACGTCGGAAAATAGGAAATATCACCATTGCAAGCAGGGTATGTTCGTTATGGCTTCTTTTGAAATCTCGCCGAGGCATTGAACTGGACGTATTCGACCGCGCGCGAATTGGCGCATGATTGAACAAAGGCCTTGTCGAAACACCGATCGTTCCAAGCTTGCAATAGTGCTATTCCATATTCTTCGGCGTCTCCTTCATTTATTTCCACACGACAACTTGACGGGTTCTTACCAGGTTTAGAGAGGGACACGATATCAGTCACATTAGTCATGAAAATCCGTCCCTTTAGCTGAAGCTTGGTAGTTTTGGTCTTCGTATGGGGATTGATTTTCGAGCTCGTCGATCGCGTCTTGTCTTTCTTTCCCGAAGCGTCCTTGCAGCAAAGCAAGATGCTCTCGAAAAGATATATTTCGTACTGGCAGGGGCGGACATTAGGATTACGCTTTGCAAGAGTCAGATTAAAAGTTTCTTCTGGAACCGGAGGGGGAAGACTATCGCTCCCGGACCTACATCTTTTTCTTGATCATTCTTTGCGGTAATGACGATGTGCTGGCCGTGCATCATGAGCTTCCCAAATGTTTCTACCTTGAGAGCCTTCCAATCATCAACTCGCAACATGAGTTCTTCCAAAGTCTCGTCGAGCATGTCACGATCCACGGCTTCGTTGGACCTTTTTAAGATTCGTTCAGCGGCGTCAACTCCGGCCCAGAGATCGTTTTGAATGTCGGGATCCTCGGTGTTTCTGGCCAAGTCCCTCAGTAAAAGGGGGTACTTGACCAGTCGCTGCATCGGTTTTAATAGGAAGCCGTCCAAGGTGTTGAGATCTGTTGCGACAGGATGGCCAGATTGGTGGATCTGGTCGAATACAAGTGATGCAACATGGGCGGCCTTGCGCTGATTGGCGATGAAGGAGTTGTATAATTGGAACGACTCTTCATAAAAAGTAAATGGCGCACCCCATCTTTGTACCGCTTTTGGCATGGAGAGCGTTGTTTCCATCCGGATGAGAAACCGTCGTTGGAGATCTAGAATGGCGTTGATATTGAAGAAAATCTGGTGCATGACATCTCCTGGGAGATTCCTGCCCTCCAAAGTGGTCTTAAGGTCATGCAAGTTCTCCAAATCTTGCACGTACTTTCGTTCGGTGTCGAGCATCTCTTTGATGACGTGGTCTCGGTGGCTCATTTTCGCTTGTACTATGGTGGCCGCAGGCTCTTCCTCGGGATATGGCTGTAGCTGAAGCAGAAGGCCACGCCTCTCTGCCGAATCTAGCACATAGTTCACAACCTGTGTCACCTTGACAAAACCGCTGGTGTCGTTGCCCATCAAATCGGTGATGACGAAGCTCTGTGCGGGGGGTACCTGCAGCTCCTTCATGCATGCCTGCACAAATTTGAAAATGGCGATTTTGGACTTCTTCGATTCAGAGGCGTTCGGGTCTTCCACTTTGAGAGGTTCCGTCGGCTGCAGCGAGTTGTATATGGTGAGGAGAGGATATCCTGTGCGAAAGAGGTTCCATAATGGATCAACCGGATCCAAGGGGTCGAGCTGCTCGAGATATGGGGCGAAATCTGGCACTCTGCGCAATCGTTGCCCGAGAGAGAGACAGATCTGGTAAAGAGACCGCGAAGCGTCGGCTTTCTGATTGATGATATTCGTCGTGGCCATGACGGGTCCGCCGTTTGAACCCGGCACGGCTGTTGCTGCGCTAGATAACGAACCCAGCGACGTATTTGATGAGCCAGCATGGGCGGTCGAGCCCGACAGCTGACTGCCGCGAGGCGCGCCGCCTACCATTTTCGTCTGGAACATGCTTTTGAAGCTGTTCTGTGTGGACTCAAAAACCGGAGCGGTATTATTTCGAAGAAGGGGAGCATGAGCCATATCAAGTGCAGGGCATGCGCTGACGAGGATGGTGAGGGGTCCCCAGGGGGAAAGAGCTCGCCGTTAGTGACCTGAACAATGAATGGCCACGAATAATGGTTTTTAATGTTGGAGTGGCAGGACGTAATGGCGTGCGGAATGCGAGCGATAAGAAGAACCTTTTGTCCTCTCGTTCGACTCGTGGGAGCGTCGGGAAGCCCTCTCCCTTCTGGCTTGGAACGGTCTCAGATGGGCAAATCTAGTCGCGTCATTCGAGAGAAGGCAATGCCAAACACGTGAGCCGGTTTTATGGTTTTCTGAGCTGCAATTCGGAGAAAATCTCGTGAAAGAGGTCGTGAAATCGCCTGTTGACTGCGGTCGGTGTGGACTGCGAAACTGAAGAAACGGGAAACGACGAATGGTAAGACTGCGAAGACAAAGGACGAGTTGGGCAGTTGGCTATTGGGCGTCCGGGCCGCGGCACAACGATGCGAGTAGAATTGGGGAGAAGTTGTCACGACTGGCTATCTCAGTGTATAATGTCGAAACAAAGATTGATGCAGGATGGAGAACCTTCAGCGGCAAGCAGTATGTGGCGGAGGGACTCGGACCAAACAACCAAACAATGGGGGGGATGATGGAGTGGAAGACAGGCGATCAATCAATCAGTCGAGGTGAACGTGCATTCGGACCGTGCGCTCTCCAAGTGTACCAGTTGTACCAGGTGTACCGAGTGCAGGCGGCGGCGTTTGGGGGCTGCTAGCACCGTTGGCCCGTTCAGGCGGCACGAGCAGGACTCGCGTAGAACAGTGAGACGGCTTATTAGCTCGAAGGATCGGGCGTTCGACTCAATGGGCAGAACGGCGATGGGCAGTCCGGACTGAGGACTCACCATCGTTCGTTCTGCTCGTAGCCTGTGGCGCCTTCCCGGGGTGCATGGGGCCGGTAGCCCGAATACTAGTGGGTCCGCATGGGTGCATCACTGCATCGAGAGAATGGGCACGGGACGTGGGGGCAGCTGGCAGCTGCGAGCCGGATTGTGGCAGGCTCTGGCAGCCGCCCACTGACACATGTAATGTCTGGCAACTTGGCAAGTCTGGCAAGTCTGGCAAGCCTCAGAATCACTGCGCGTTGGGGTCTGATGATGGAAGGAGCTTTCGGGGGCAATACGCAACACAGAGGGTGGTTAAGTTTGTTTCTGCTCCTGTCATAGTGCCTGGAGTCAAGCAGCCTGTAGTGACTGACCTGCGCACGCAAAGCAAGCACGGAGCAGCCTCTGGTACGGTTGGCAGCGCCTGGGGCCGCCGCTTCTCTAGGTACAGACTACGGAGCTGTCTCTGGGGCAAGACGCTAGACAGCCTGCAATACCTATGCATATTGTTCAATGTTCACGAATCACCGATTCACCAGGGCCACCCGATGGGTGCGAGAGCGAATCACAGCAGAAAAAGTAGGTACACAGAGCAGCTGCACACGCCGACGGACATTCCAGCATTGGAAGTTGGAACTTGGGACAGTCCTGCTCCCCAAATGTCCCGTCGGGCCAATGTAAGGCGTTTAGTCCGTAGAAGAGAATCTGGCAAAGATGGGGACTGAAACACACGGAGTAGACTCGCTTACTAATGGCTCCTTTACTTGACATGGAAGAAGCAGCGTGTGTACCTAGGTATGTATGTATCGGGAAGGAAGGGGGAAGGAAGGTGGAGGGAAAGGCAAGGCAAGGGAGAGGAAGGTAGGGGGCAGGAAGGGGCAGAAAAGGGGAAGCAAAGTGCACGTAAGGGGAAGGAACGAACGGAACCATCAGAACGTAATGTGTAAGAGGACTCAGGAAGGCAAGGAAAGCCTGGAAAGGGGCGCCAAAAGGCTCTCTGATTCTTTGACGCATGAACCAACAGCGCACGGCGCGGTAGTGAGAGACCCGCGGATAAGGAAGCGAAGTGGCTGACTTGTTGGATTGCGCTGCGTGGTTGGGTGCTTGCGAAGACATCATGCAAACATGTCCACAGCTCAGAATCGGGATCAGCATCGACAAGGAGTCAAGGACATGGATAATGGAACAGACTCCATCTGGGCCCAAACCACAAGCCCTTCCCTGGCCGGAGCCAAGTGTGAGCCAAGTGTGTTTCGGTGGCTGGCCGCTGTGTCGCGTCTCGCCAATTCATGTATGCTCCGTACTTGATGTACATATCGCCAACATGAGCATGGCCATCACGAATTGAAGCCAGGCAGAAGCCATGTGCAGACCCGGTATTTTGAGATAACAAAACGACTTTCGAAGCAAGCTGCAAGACTTCTTTTCTTTCTTTCTGGTGTGGAGGACGAGTTACGTGGGGCGTCGCACGAGGAGGCGGCCACTGGACGTTATTTTAGTGAAGCCAAGGCCCAAACTTGCGAAAAGAAGCTTCACTCTGTAAGTATGTATGTACATACACAGTACAGGCAGCAGTGTCGTTGGCCTCCCGAATTGGCTGCACCGTCTGTGGCGGTTGTACCTTGAAGACCAGCCTTCTTCTGTCACTTTTTTGTTTTTTGCGGCACTTTTTTCGATCCTTCGGGGCTTTGGAATTCAAGCCCTTGGACTCTTTCAGCTCCTCTCCTTGCTCTTGACGGCCGTCGACACCGCGTCCGCAACTACATATACATAGGTATGTATGAACATTTTAGGGATCAAAAGAACACCTTTTCCTTCTTCGCCCCTTCTTTTGTGCGACATGCTGTACGTATGGTATGAGATGAACATGGAGCCAATCGCTGCTGTGTAGCCTGTGTATCGCTGACATCGGCCCTGTCCGCTCCCCCTCCTCTCTCCCCTTTTTCTCTGCACAAAAGAAAATAAGGCTCGTCTCCCCTGCGTCTGATGACGCGACGCAAGGTTCAGTGACGACTCGCCATCGCATCGCATCACAGTGTAGGTACTCCGTATGTACCTACAGCACATCGGCTCTCGTGTTTGTCAAGCAAATGATGGGCGGATTATCCCTAGACTGCCGCCACTCAAAAAGCTCCCGCTGTCAAGGCCCGGGATTCGCGCAGATTGCCTCCTTTGTCCCGATCCCAAGCCAAAGTGCATTTTTATGGGGGTAACGAGTAGGACGGGTGCGTCCGAGGGCCAAGCTGCTTTGCCATCGCTGCTGGTCGGCAATTCCGATACATATTCAATGGGCTAGATGATTGCCATACGGAATAGGTATCTGTGTAATACATACATACAGACACGGCGGTTTCGCGGTTTCGCGAGCTCTGGCGACATTCACATGGAAGCTGGGTACAGAAGTACCGAGACACGATGCACCGGACTCAGTCCAAGTCAAAGCGGGCGGTCGATCTCGATACATAAGGCTATGTATATCACCAAACACGATGTAGTTGTAACTTGTAAGAGGGCCAGATGGAGAGAAGCATGTGGTTTCCCGAGTCGCACCGGATCTGTCATGCGTGTAAAGCATCAGCACCATGTATTCATGCCAATGCGCACACCAAGCTGTGAAAAAAAAGGCAATGCTTTCTCGTTGCCTTCTTCGTGCCAAGTGCTTCGAATAGTAAATTCTCTGCAACTCTGGAGTGTCCGTCAGGGGGTCAGCTCAAAGCTCTCAGCTGACACTCCACCACTAAGTTGCCCGAACTTTGAAGGGCTTGCTAAGTTACTTGTGGCGGAGATTCGAATGGCACCTGCCCCGCTTCAGATTCCGACTGGTGGGATGCGAAAAGTTGATGGATGATGGATCGCTGGCGCTTCTTACATTGCGGAGAAAGGGGTAGAGAAAGATCATGAACCAGTAACATGACTTGAGTAATGTTGATACGTTTGATTGCACTCATCAGCCGTTGTACATAGTGCCACACGTGAACATGGCTAGGTACCTATACGACTTCAAAGTCAAGAGTCAAGACGCGGGTGATTTGGCCCCCGGTGTGGACCTTGGCAGCGACATTGACCAGATCGTAAGCGGGCCATGAATCAAGCGAGATCTGATTGTATCCCGATTCCCGAAGCTGTCATACTGACGGAGTACAGAGTATGCATGTATGTATGTACATATATAATTGAAATTGTCTAGCTACCTAATATGTAGGCAGCGCATCTACTCCGTAGTCCGTACTACTACGGGGTACATATACTGCTACTCCGTAGATCTTTGATAGGTACATAGGGTACATATGTAGTTACAACTTATCTACGGGGTCTTCGCTTCATCAAGCGTATGGTCGTCGATTTTGCATGAAATTCATGCATGACTCGTGTACATTGCTTCCCGTTACGTCATTCCATTCATCTCGTCTTGCCCAAAATGCATGTGCGACGCAACCGTCCAACGTATCGTGATTGTGAATCTTTGTAGAATAGGGAATGGCTTTCAGGCACATGTGTATCCAATTATTGTACAACATATATTATCCGATGATTGCATTATCTCCAGGGTGGGCAATTGGGTGAGCACTGAGCATTGACGACGGTGAACTTTCCGATGCCCAACCACCAAAAGACGCAGACTCAGAGAATACCCGTACGGAGTACATACGGAGTAGACAAAGGCCACGATGGCCGCCGCCTCGATTCAGGCGCACAAAAAAGAAAGGCAACCCCCGGACTACGAATCGGACCATCCCGAAGCCTTTGTCCTGTCGCGGCGCAAGTCAGCACTTGGTATGTAACGAAATGGCCAATGTGAGGCCCCAGAGGCGGCCACCCGCCGGCATCTCCGTGTCTCATCCCTGACGGTGAAGAATTGGCACACTACATGGCGGTGGGCGTACAGTTTTCTTGGTGTTGCCCTGCACCTGGGATGCCGTGTGCGTCTGCGACATCGCGAGGTGTTTCCCGAGTTTGGTCTGATTGCCAAGGACCAAGAACACGCGCCGGAAGGGCCACGCGGTGCTTCAAACACGAGGGTCTGCGCTATGTACGAGGCCGCGAGGAGACTAACACCAGAGAGGTTTGAAGGCCGCCCCGGCATATTCTGGTCATTCATGGCTGTGGTCTCTTCTCTGTTTTACTTGGGTACATATGAACTGGTTTTGTGGTGTGCTTGTTCGGTGGCGATCTTTGCTTTGCTTGTGGCTTGTGATGTGCTGTACCTGTAACCTTCCTAGGTACAGTAGATGGGGAAGATCGAAGATTTATCAGAGTGTGTTGGACTGAATGTGGCGGAGAAGTTAATTCCAGTGGTTTTCCGAGTCCTGCAGGTTGGCCGCGTCAATCGAAGCCCAAGCACCAACGGAGGGGAGGGTATGCGGCCAGGTCGACGTGCCAAGCAGCCCTTCATTTGTTGCTGCGCTTCCCACGGGAGAACTTGCATAGACGGGCTGGCCGTTACGAGTCTTTCTCTGGGTTGACTCGCAATGGTAATGAAGAAAAAGCATCAGCGCGCTGGTCTAGCTGCATCCAGTATGTGAAAGGCACGCATCTTTCGTTTTTTTCTTTTTGCCAAGACAAGTTTGCCGCCGTTGCGAACTATAGTCTTCTTGAACGCGGCTTGCCCGCTTGTGATGTTGTTCAAGTCCCGGGCCCAGCAACATCCGCGCGGCCTCTCCCCAGGTACCTAGGTACATACGCGCGCAGCAAGGAGATGAGCGGCAAAGTCCGCCTTTGGTGGTGCAACTCGCGCCCAGCTTCGCCCATCATTCCCAGTTAGCCTTTCCAGAACGATAAACATCACAACGCCAACTGACCCCATCGAATGCAATATCAGCACCAAGCGCGCCTCTGTTGAGGAGTTCGACCCACCGGCGTTGTCGCTTCGCCCGCATCGATGCTCGGTTGATAGCCGATAGGCCTACTTCATGTGCTTGTGGCGTGAGCATCTGCAGTGACCATCGTCTTTGCGTGAGTTGGGCGAGGCTGAAGCTTGTCCGCCCCGCGAAACTTCGATCCGAGCTTGTACAGAAACTACAGTACCGACCTATCTACCGGGAGAATCGCCATCATTCGTCCAACAGCATTCTTTTCCAAAAAGTATTCGGGCGACCAAATCCTACCGCTGCCTTGCTGCATGCGCTGGACCTTTGTTTCCTTCGTCTTCCCCCAAGGCTTGACCCTGTGACTCGAGGCTGCGGCTTGATTGGATTCGACGTACTCCTCCTCCATGACAAAAGCCGGCCAACGCCTCGTCATGGACACATTTACTCCAATTCACGAGCCGGACGAGGGCTACTCGGAGGATCCGTTAAATCCTCCGGTGCATCAGAGCTTAGCGATCAGTTTGGCAGCCTTGCGATCGCCCGCCGACTTGCAGCTGTGGTTGGCGAGTAATGCTTTGGCTCTGCCGTTGTCTGTCAAGAAGGGTGAGCGCAAATCGGGGGCTCCGAGTCTAGCAACAAGCACTGCAAAGTGTCCCATGACAACATCGTCGCTGACTTGTTCTTGTGGTGCCATCCAGAATTAACCCTGACGCTTCTCGACAACCTGCCCACGTCCGTCATTGCCGAAATAGTACAACGCCTTAATCCTCGACTGTATATCGACTTCGTTCAGTACCTACCTGCCGAAATTTGCCTCAAGGTCCTTGGCTACTTGGACCCTGTGTCTTTGGTCTGTGTGGCCCGGACGTGTAGGCAATGGTACGAGCTGGCACTGGATCGGAAACTATGGGAGAGATTATATTACCTTGAGGGATGGAAAGCCATCGCAAGTGAAATCGACTTGGCCGAAGCCCAGATCAACGCGGGATTGAGACGTTCGATAGGACGTTCGGATAGGACGGCGACGTATGACGGCCAAGCTACCAGAATAAACGCTACCAAGGCCGACGATGAAGATGTACAAATGACAGACGTTGGACGGCAGAGCAGCCCGCAGGACGGCGCAGTTCTGGGTATGGGCAGCCTCTTTGCCAGCCCCAGGCCGTCATCCCGCCATGGGGCCCTCGCGCGCTCTCTCGGCAATGATCTCACCACGGATATGCGCTTTATGCCAAATTCCTCCGTTGCAAAAGGCAAGAGTGTAGATAGAAGCTTGACTTCACCTGACGTGGTGCGCGTCAAGCGCAAGGAGCCTGGCGGCACACCAGAGCCTTCCTGGCCTCCATCACTACCGACAGCCAGCTCGAACCATACCATGAAATCAACTCTGTGGACCTGGGATGTGAACAACACACAATACCGCATAAACTGGAAATACCTCTACAACATGCGACGCCGACTGGAATCAAATTGGGAGCTAGGCAAATACACAACCTTCCAGCTCCCACATCCGAACTACCCCGAAGAAGGCCACCAAGAATGCGTCTACACATTGCAATTCGATGCTCATTATCTAGTGAGCGGGAGTAGGGATCAGTCGATGCGCATTTGGAACATTCGCACTCAACGCTTGGCACGCCCGCCTCTAGTCGGCCACAGCGGCTCCGTGTTGTGTCTGCAATTTGACGCGAGCCCAGAAGAAGACCTCATTGTATCGGGAAGCAGTGATTCCAACGTCTTTGTATGGAAATTCTCAACGGGGGAACTCGTCCAGTCTATCACCAATGCACATCGCGAGTCCGTTCTCAATGTGCGCTTCGACAAGCGGATCCTCGTCACGTCGTCGAAAGACAAGACCATCAAAATCTTTAATCGGCGGCCTCTCCGGTTCGGCGAGCTCGGCTACAACATGGGCGATAGGGCGTTTGATCCTGCCGCGAAGACGGTCAAGCGCTATGGCTATGAGCCGGATCTGGCACTCGAGCTGCCTGTTCAGGAACCGTATACCATGATCGGGCGGCTCGAGGGTCATGGGGCTGCTGTAAACGCAATTCAGGTTTTGGGCCGAACGATTGTGTCTGTGTCGGGGGATCGGCATATCAAAGTTTGGGATTGGCCTGACCAGGTTTGCACGCAGACGATACCTGCCCACGACAAGGGTATTGCGTGTGTGGAGTTTGACGGACGACGGATCGTGAGCGGGAGCAGCGACTACGAGGTATGCATATTTGATGCGCCAACGGGCTTGAAGGTTGCGCAGCTCCGTGGACACGCTCATTTAGTCAGAACCGTGCAAGCGGGTTTCGGCGATCTGCCTTGCAGCAGGCTCGAAGATGAAGCGGATGCCAAGGCCGTGGACACGGAGTATTTCAAGGCCGTTGAGGCTGGTGAGGTATCTCACGATGGCGAGAGAAGGAATCGGCGCCTGAGACGAGCGAATGCTGGGAGCTCCAGACCAGTCGACGTGCAGGCATTCGGCGCCAAGGTGCCGCCAGGCGGTGGAGGCGGTCGAAAATATGGCCGCATCGTCTCTGGTTCCTACGATCAGAGCATCATCATCTGGAGACGGGACAAGGAGGGTGTCTGGAAGCCGGCTCATCACTTGCGCCAGGAGGAAGCCGCAGCGGCAGCTCAAAGAAACACAGCGCCCTCAGCACCGCATCCGCAACCGCAGCTATTCGCCGGACAATCTCAAGCTAGTCTGCCTCGGCACCCCATTGCAAGCTCATCGCAATCGCGGAGCCAACCCCCCGAAACTACCATTCCTGTTGGGCCAATCGTTGCTGATCCGGACGGAAGAAGCTCAGCATCTGTAGCAACATGGACCAATCTCATCGACCGAGTCGTGCAAGCCGGGCCCCAGACTCTCGAGCGCGCCCTGGCGTCCTTCCCAGTCCTCCTGAGCCATCACGATTATCTACAATCAGCCATCGAAATGAAGGAATCGCCCGTCGAGCGCGCCGAGCTTCGCCAAGTCGTCATCGCATCGCTAGTCTCCTCCCAGGCAGGACAACCACAATCACAGTCACAAGCACAAGCCTCCCGATCCCGCACACCAGCTTCATTATCCGCCGTCCTCAGCGAAGCCGCCTCTCCCTCTTCCCAACCCTCAAACAACCCCCTTGGACACAGACCTCTCGGACACAGTCCCGGGGAAGCTTCATTACCACTCCCAAGCCTCGCTGGGCCATCTACCTCATCGGCCCCCGCAGGACCCTCCACCTACATGGTGACGACAAACACAAACCCCCACCACCACCAGACATCCTTTTCGGCCCCAGCCCCGGCCCCAGCGCCTCTTTCTGTTCCTCTCCCAGGTCCAGCGCCGGCGTCTGCCCAGCCTGCTCTATTACCGCTGGTGCATGCTGCGGCGGGGCCGGGAGCAGCCGCGGCAGCGGCAGCGGCAGCGGCGGCGCCAATTACATCGCACCATCCGCATATTGTGTCGGAGAATCCTCCCGCGCGGGTGTTTAAGCTCCAGTTTGATGCTCGCAAGATTGTGTGCTGTAGCCAAGCGCCTGTTATTGTGGGGTGGGATTTTTGTAATGGGGATGGGGAGCTTGAGGAGACGGCTTCGTTTTTTGCGACGGTGGATTGATTGATAATGTGCATTGCTGGGGTTTTGCTGAGGGGTTTTTTTTATCGTGGTGGGTGATAGTCTATAGGTGTGTTCTTTTTTTGGATGTACTTGAATTTGGGGGCTGTTGAGGTTCATGGTCTGACAGGGAGGCTATGTTCTATCGTGTCTTCTTTTATATTTTCTAAAGTGCATCATAAGAAGTGTTGGTTCGGAAAGAGGGAGGTGCAAGATGGTGCTAAAGGGGTAAGGAGAATATAGAGATATGGACCGCCCGCGGAGGCTATGCATGAGGAAGGGTGTCCAAGAGTCGGGATAAGGGGTTGATATTGAGGAACCTGAGGTTGGAAGATGAGAAGGGACGGTTCAGGGCATGCATGGATTGGTATCTGCATAGTTTCAATGGCGTTCTTGCACCATGCTTAATTAATGAGATCATGATTATCTAGCTCAAGGTGCTTCTTGTGGTGTAGGATTCTGTAAAAAGGCGTCTCTTGCGTGGTCACTGATGTATGTCATGCTGCCAGCGTCATCTTGAACTGCGCAAATTCTACTCCTAGGCAATCCTATCGCAAGGGGGAGTGCTTTTGTGATACTACCTGGGCCCTGGGCCCCTGGCCCTTCAGCGGCGGCCGATTCACAGATTCGTAGGACATAACGCCGGAACAGGGAACTACAGCCTGGCTAGGGACGAGTCCTGGGAGCCTGATCCTTCGCTTCTCACTTATACGCTCTCACTTTTGACTCGCGCGGTGCGACCGTCAGCCGTCGCTTATATATAAATCCCGCGGCGAAGCTCTTGCAATATTGCTCCTGCGCCCTCACGTCTTACTTCCGACTCACTTGATGTTGACTCTGCGCTCCGAGGTGCAAGTATCGTTCGAATCTGTGACGAACGTTCCGCCACTCGAAATCACAAGAAAGTGAAACAGCCCGTGGCATCGGTACACGCCCGATGCTCCCCTGCCGTCGGCCCTCGCTGCAAATATGCCGCTAGAATTACTCGAGAAAATTTCTCTGTTCTCGACGAATCTGGCTGTTCCTTGCTCGATTTCTTCATGCTTCGTGAGAGGCCAAACTTCCCAGAAAAGACTGCGTACGCGTCTTCGGTTATCAATGATAGGATGTCATGATACACGGGACCGATATGTCGGCAATTCAATAAATTAGGTCAGCTTAGGTGATCAGACATGAAGAAACGGCCCGAGGGCGTCCGGCGATGTCTCTCTACAGGTAAAGTCTTTCATCCCCTTGTGCGTCCGCCACCAGATATTCTCACCGGGCCCTGGAACGAGGAGAAGAAACGTCGTCTATTCTGGCTCGTCCGTGCAGGATTTGATCTGACCAGTGCCTTCGATAGCCCAGACTGGAAGGTGAGACTGGCCTATCTTGACGCTACGGTGATCTATGCCAAGGAACCGGATCCTCTCCTCACAATCTGCCTGATCGGCTGTTGGATCTTCACTGACTTTCCGAGACATGTTGATCACAAACGGCTTGTCGACGTGCGGCGCCGCATCGACCGACGACCAAGGAGGCGACACGGATCATGTGAGGGAAATTCTGCAGTATTTAGTCGAGGCGATGGATACTGTCTAGCAATCTACTGACCCACCACTTTCCAGACGGCGAATATCATTATCGTCCTAGAGAAAGAGTTTATGGCTGGCGGCCCTTCGAGGAGTAAAAGGAACAGGAAAAGACAGCTTCGTGGGGCCCGTGTTGGTGTGCGTCTGTCATCGAAACGCCACCGCCGAAAGGCTCTACGCGGTCTGGCGCACCCTTCCCAACCAGAACGCAGAGAACGCGATGAGCGGTATGTCACGATACCGAAGTGCGATCTGGAGCCCTTTTCGGGTATGCTGTTCTGCTTGAATGGGGGGCGCTGCGCGCCACTGCGATGCATGACGTCACTTGACTTGAGGTGCCGTCCGCGATTGCCTTGATGGAAACGTGAGGCGCGAATATTTCTTGGTTCTCCAATTGTGTCAGAAGCTCCTTAATTCATCAATATCTAAAGCGTGGCATCGCATGTTTCGTGAGCTTGGGCAGGAGCCCTCGCCCTTGAGGAAATATGCTCCAATCTTGGTGAGTGAGCCATCTTTTGATCACGTCCCATACAAGAATCGGGAAAATATTCTGGTCGCCGCGATCCAAATGGCAAATTTGCCTGCTGGAAGGGCTCATACCTTGTTATGTACCTAATGCGGAATGTTTGATGCGGAGCCTGAAATGCTTTTGGAATGTCTTCAATCAAAGGGCGAGATGGTGGATCGTGGACTGCATTGACGCGTCAGCGGCATCACGCGACGGCGACGAAAGCGTGGGCATCTAATGTCACATATACATAGGTTGGGAGTACATATCTACCAGCTGTAGGTGGTGGGTGTACACCTTTGAGCATGTATGTATTATGTACCTGGACCAACATACGTACCGAGACATAGGTATGTGCTCCGTACAAAAACGGACTGTTCAAAGTCTAGCGGCCACGGTTTATCAACTCTATTTTTTGTAAATAGCAAAAAACTATAAATTCGTGTTCAAAGCCTAGCGATCGCAGTTTGTCAACTTGCTTTATAAAACCGCAAATTCGTGCCGCCATCTCGTATCGAGGAGGATCAGAATCACGAATCCGGGAAGCTCCAAGGGGGTTCACTGTTCACCCAACACCAACCAAGGCTTCTATCGTACCCTCTCGCCTCGACTTTTCATCATGTTCGAATCTGTTCCAAGTATTCAGGAAACCCAGAAAGCTGAGCAAAAGATGAACACAACAGTTCAGGCCAGGGGAAAACGTAAAAGATCTCCCTCCACCACGCCCGATGTGGCCAAGAAAATGGTACAAACCCTGGCACCGGTACACTCTAGGTGCTCCTCTCGCAGTCCGCACTCGCTGCAAAATCTGCCGCTAGAATTACTCGAGAGCATTTTCTTGTACTCGATGAATTTCGCTCTTCCTCGTTCGAGTCCTTTGCTAGGGGCCAGACTTTCAGGGAGAGCTACGCTTCTCCGGTTGTTCATAGTAGGGTTCCATGATACTTGGGACCAGTGCTTCGGCATTTCAGCACACCGAGTCATTGAACCGCAGATCAAGGATCTCATTAAAACGAACGACGCTTCTCTTAGACTTCAGGTATAGTCTATCACACATGGGGGGTCTCCTGGCGCAAGATCCTCCGCGACCCGCTTGCTTCCTTTGTCCATCTTCTAAGTTCTGACATTTCCCCAAGTCCGAGTTACTGTCGATGCCCTGGGTGGACATTGACTTCATCCTCGAAGCCCAGCAGATTTGGGCAGATAAATACGCTCGAGGAAGATGCTACCGGCACTACGAACACGAAGGATCGGACGTACGAAATCTGTACGAGAAGAACGTCCATGCCCGCGACCGGTACCTGCAGCATGTCCGTCAGCATGAAGAGAAAACGTGGAAGTTCGATGCTCGCGCTTGCTTCGAGGCCGACTACGAGCGAGCTCTCCAGCTCTCGCCTATACCAGAATTCTTCCTACAAAATAGTCTATGGGGATCAATGGATGTTGATCCCTCAGTGCAGATGCCTATGCATCTTTTTACCGGGCCTTGGAACGAGGAGATGAAACGTCGTCTGTTCTGGTTTGTCCGTGCAGGAATTTTAGTCGCGGACTGTGGAGTCGAGGATCTCGGGAAGGCCTGGCAGATGAGACTTGTCACCCTCGACGCTGCGGTGTTATCCCCGGAGAAACCGGACCCTCTCCTCATAAAATGCCTGATGGGCCCCTTTTTGTTGGAAAATATGCCGTCTGATATTGCGCACAATCGGCTCGTCAAGCTGTGTAGGCGCATCCGCCGAGGAGGTGACACGCCGGATATACGGGAACTCCTGCGGTATCTAGTCAGGGAGATACATAGGGACCAGCAATCTTTGGAAGACCCTGATTATGACGGCGAAGACTTAGATGACGAGTCTTATGACAAGTTATACAACGAGTTAGTCGACGAGTCTCGCGAACAGTTAATCTACGGGATAGTCGACGAGTCGGACGACGAGTCGGACGATGAGTAGGACGTTGCTAGCGGTACATCAGGGAGCAAGAGACAGCAGAGCCCAGCTTCACCGGGTCCATGTCTGTGTCCGTTTGCCATCAAAAGGCCGCATCTGAGATGCAGAAATGCGAACCGCAGACGCTGAGGATTACTGGTCGAGGTGACTAGCTCAGGGCAGGCAAAGTCGCTGTGACCCAATCTGCTAGGCAATAGCAGATAACGATGCCGATGATGCTTTCTATGCAACAGCCAGTTAGTTCAAGAGATTGCGCACGCAGTCTCACCACCCTAAGCCAACTGAGCTGTCAGGATCCCACAGGGACCGACTAATGAGTAGTAAATACATAGATCTTAGCTTATCAAGTCGAAAATCATAGCGCCCCTTCTAAAAATGATATCATCTAGGCTGAAGCGAGTGATCCTGTCCTATGTCACGGCTGGTCAATGCCTGCAGGCTGTCCATGCTGTGAGCAATACTGTTGAGACGAACTATGTACTTCGACGCGTACCTTCGAATGATTGTCGCAACGGTCCCGACACCAACACCCTCTAGAGGAGCTTCCGCTGCCGTCCGAAGCACGAGTTTGGCGCGAAACGGCTTGAATCTTGTCACTGTTGAGGATAAAACTTGCTCCATGGACTTGCCAAACAGACCCACGGAATGCAGATCCACAGCTGTGAAGCCATGCCTGAAAGACCTTGAGAATATTGATGTCACACCGGACTGAATGGATTTTCGTGTAGTAAAGGTTGTTAGTGCTAGATCTTTTAGCTATTAAGGAACGGCTCTTGTTTTTTTGCCACTATGCATTACCTAGATACACACTTCAAGTCTTGATATCATTGCCCGCTTGCGAAAACGGACCACCAGCATCGGCGTAGTGGTGATGGTGCTCGAGGGTTACCTTTATAAATTATGACAGCGTTTCATTATGTGCAACCTTTCGCGTGGAAGCTGTTAAGCATGTTCCGTCGATGTACTTTACGCAGGAGGCAGTCTGCAATCTGCATAGGAACTCGTTGAAAAGGGAGCGTGTGTCGTCATCGTGGCTAGTGCGTATGTATATACTGTAGGTACTGTACTGGTAGCCAGACGTTCTTAGGAGTACCGTACGTATCTAGAGTCGTCCAGTTCAACGGGGAATGATTATATGACAACACCGGACCACTCAACAGTTGCCAAGTATGTATGCAGGGCAGCATCACCACGGAGTAACGGACTCCGGAGTACTACCTATGCATATATCCGTTGCCTCCCCAACGTCTGCACCTCTGGCAGTCTGCAGCGGCTCACTGACTCATTAGGCTCATACTCCGTACATACGCGTACATAATGCGAACTCGTTGCAAGTTGCAACGACAAACGACCCCAAAACAGGGGAATGCATGACATCTCCACAATACAGAGTACCTAGCAATTCTGTGTAACGTAATCTGCATATCAAATATATGATAGCGGCCTTTCGACCACACGACCTTCGCCTCCATCGCAGCAGCTCATTTAAAACTACTCGAGGGGGGTCTACTTTAGTCAATCCGTCCCGCTCGTGTCCTCTCAACCCCCTAGTACTTCAATTACCACCGACGACATCGAGACCATATCGAGCGAGGGAAATTCTTAGCTCCAGTTCAATCAACAGTCAAATTCCGAGTCCTCAGCGCCGAAAATGGTCGAGGTTTGTCTTCGTGGCGATATACAACTATACAATAGAGGGGACATATATCCATTGGTATGTTCGTCTACGTTGCGCAGATGATCTGCATACTTATTACTTGTTGCATCGTAACGAAGGGCAGAAGCCTGAGAAGTTGAGGCGTGCCGCGTCCCGATTCATGCTCATTGAGGGCAAGGCGAATTGAAAGGAGACAGCTAATAGCATTCAAATCAAGGGCTCCCGAGTACGCACAAGAATGGGGGATCATGGTACAAATCAAAATATATGGGTGGAAGCGTACGTAGCGTTACATCTTGTTGTTAGATCAAAAGATCTTAATTTCCAGACCAGACCTGCTTTCTGTGGTGTGGCAATGGCGCAAGAGTAAGATGTACATCCAGCCCAAGGAGAATCAACGAGTGACAACACCAACACTAATCTTGACAATCTACCGCAGATTTTTGTTAACCAGCAGCCTCCCCGACCTTAGCTTCCATTTGCGGCGGCTCATCCACAAACTCGGGCGCAATCTCGTCCTGTAGAAACCCCGGCACGGCACCACTTCCCATACCCATCTCCCTCTCCCACTCCTGCTCCATCCCCAACGCTTCCAGCTCAGCGTCTAGCTCCGACTCATCCACCTCCTCCGGTACATCATAGCTCCGAGCCAAGCTATCCTGGATCTCATTGCCCACGTCCATTAAGTCTGCCATCTCATCCTGCAGCTTCTCAATCTTGTCCAAGTCAATCTTGCCGTACTGCTTCCTGAGCGCCTTGTTGGTTGTCTGCATGGCGTCGACCTGCGTCATGACATTCTTGAGATTGTCCTGCATGCTGGACGCTTGTTCCATGTTCCACACCTGGCCTTCTAGTTTATCCTTTTCAGCTTCGTAGGCTTTCCGTCGCTGGAGGACTTTGAGGGCCTTTTGCTTGAGCGCTTGCTTTCCGGGGCCGTCGCGCATCTTCGATAGCTTGTCTTGGTAGGCGGAGAGTTCGCCGTTGAGGGCTTTGAGCTTGGTGTCGATGGAAGCGATGCGGGTGTCGATGCTGGCGATGGCGCCATTGAGGGTGGGCTTGGGGGCGCTGGCCTTGGAGCCGAAGAGGCGATTCATGGCTGCTCTGCTCTCTAATTCTTCACTCGATTTTCGATGGTCCTCGGCTAACCTCTGATCACCTCTGTCTCTTCTTCTCTTCTATTCGTTCTGTTTTGGCCTCGGGGACGAGAGAGAACGTTCGAGCGCTAGCGTGAGATGTCGTGATTCAAGTCTGGGAGGTGGAAGCAGTCATACGTGGTGTCGTGGCCCGTGGTATCGTTGTAACTCGTGGGAGTCGAGGCTGGCAGAGAGGCTGTTCACGGAGTGTACCTCGGGACATGACGTTGCATCTTCTGAGCACCTACGTTAGGCTCTTTGAGTTGGACGTCGGACGGGGCGATGACACATGGAATGCAAAAAATCTCCACACAGCCCAAGTGCCGCGAGATTACTCAGCGCGGCATTTAGTACGGAGAAGTCAGGAAAGTCGATGAGACGCAGGCCACGTGCTAGTGCGCTGAAGAGCGAGCTAATTTATGGTTATAAAGTGTCTCGCATACTATATTCCGAACAATGGCAAGTAATATGGAGGATTTACTCATCGCTGGCTGCAAGTGTCTGCTACGGGAGACCCACGATCCCATCGTGCGCTCCAAGCCTTCGCCCGCAAGTACTCATGTACCAAAGTCGTCACCAAGTACCGAACCTATGTACATACCTACCTAGGTACGTACCCAAACCCCGAATTACGCAATATGTACCTACCCGCGCGCTGCGACGGACTGTGCGACCATGGGTGATTCAGATGCATGCTTACCGGCGCAAACATAACTGTGCTACTCTACACAAACGCGTTGATTGTTGTTGTTGTTGTTATTGTTATTGTTATTGATGCAGACCATAATTCATACACGAAACGGGGATTGGCCCTTGGATTTCCTGTTCTGGACTTCATGTGCTGATTTACGTCCAAGACGAGGTCACTCAGATGGCTGGGGCTGCTTACGGAGTAGAAGTACTCTGTCCTTATCCGCGCAAGCAAATTGTGCTGCGGTACAAACGCGGTTAGATTGTCATGAAAATCATAATACACGAAAGGGGGAATTGGCTCTTGAGTTTCCTATTCTAGACTTCATTCACTGATTTACTGATTTACGTCAAAGGCGAGGTCAGTCAGATGGCTGGGTCGCTTAGGTGTGCTCTTTTCGATTGCCACGTGTAAACGCGAAAGTGAGAGTCTGGCGTCATCTCAAAGTTGACGTCACTTAATAGTAGTCCTTTCAGTATCGCCCGGGGAGCGCGAGAGAATGCTCTTTCCCTTTCTTGATGAGTTGACATTGCGAATGCGATGCGTACGTAGGCATCCGATATATCCGATATCAGATGGCTGGGTCGCTTAGATGTACCCTTTTCAGAATCCGCTAGCTTAGTGTGGCGGTGACGTTGCCGCTTATCGCGGTCGGCGCTAAGCCAGCATCGACCGTTCGGGACTAGCGCACGGCGCGTGGCTGGCAGATCAGATCAGCCAGGGCCCAGGGCCCAAAGATATGTAAACAAATGTTTCTCTCCTCAATTCCCGAGCGCGATTCTTCTCTCCTACATACAACCACAGCTTCACTGTACGAACAATCAATCAAGCTTTCCAACAAATTACCAACAACGCTTTCTGAAATTCTATGCCCCGTGCACAAGTCTTTCAATTATTTGAACTTTACTTTTTCTGCAAGAGCATTCTGATTCAAGTCAACGCGGTTGCCCGACTTTCAAGATATTGTCTGAAATTCAGCAGCCACGCCTTGCCGTCATGGACGCGCCTGCTCCCCAGCCATGGGGACTCGGGCTTCGTCCCAGGATAATGTAAGTCTTTCCCAAACCCCCGCCCTCGCTGCAAACCGAGCAGGCAGTCGGTCGATGAGTCGATAGTTCTTCAAGCTGACACGCGACGCGACGCGTTTTTCTAGGGCACCGCCGGCATCTTTTGTCTGTTTCTTTCCGGCATGCCTCCATCCTGCCTCCCCTGTTACCAACGGTGCTACTGCCCAACTCAACGCCAGTGAGGCTCTGTCGAACATGTAAGTCCACGATAGTGCCTTGAAGGGAAAAAAGGAGATAACCCTGCTGACTTGTTCCGTCACATAGTTCTTGGAGAGACAATTTGGATGTCCCCAGACCCATCCATCGCCTTCCAGCATGGCATCGTATTCCTGTCGCATCTTTCTCTGGCGCGAATGGTGCCGACTCTACCCGCACTATTATGAAACGTGTCTTCCAGCCAAATCCCCGCTACGCAAAGCTTTTGGCTCTTCAGATCCAGTGCAAACTGGCTGCTGCTGCCAAGCAAGCTGCCATACTTGCCACTATCGATCGTCTTGAGCTCCCGGAGGCAAAGTCTCGCAAGGTGGACTCCTTCAAGGCTTCTGATGCTCTTCCTGAATTTTCTGGTGTTCCCCAATCTCCTGCTGAAATGGCTCAAGTCTATATGACTGCAAAAGGTAAGCAACTCACATCAATTCACATGTGGCACATTGGAAACTAACTCGATCCTCAGTCGACGTTGTCAACGCTACACTGCAAATTCCTCGCCCTCTTCTCAGGCAGGAAGTTCTTACTTTGCGTTCGCTCAAAAGGACGCGTGGTGTTGCTCCTATGAAGAGACGCATTGATAAGAACTACTGTATCGAGGATGATGGACTCTACGGCGGCTACCGTATTGAGACCTATGATCTTCTCCATCCGCTTATCTTGAAGGCCGCGAAATCTGCCGGAAAGCCTATTGACGTGCTGACTGCTTCTGTCGCTGAAATAGCTGCCAATTTCGCCAGAAGTGGTCGACGCAATCCACGCCGCCTCATCAGCCTGCAGGGTGTTCCTACTCTCCCGGACATCATTGATGAGCCAGAGCTTAAGGACGAGGTCTCTTTGGTGCTGCCTTCTGGAGAATCCGCTGTTGACCTCAAGTCCCCAGTCAAAAGATCTTCTCAGCCTGTCGAGCCTCTTAAGGAGACTCCTCGACGGTTGAGTGATACTGTTGTCAAACTGGTTCCGGCTACCAGTCCCACAATTGAACCCTCTCCAGTCAAGTCCTCCCCTACATCCTCTTCTCCCTTGGCCACCACACCTTCTCAACTTGGTGGCGTCACGGTCAAACCCGTGAAGTCTCCGTCCAAGGAGGTGGAATCGACCTCTCCTGGTCCGACTTTGACCTTCAGGGCCCCTTCTTACGATGATGATGACGATGACGACTTCTCATCCACCGTCTTATCTCAGGGCATGGAAGATGCATCTGCATGCAAAACTCCTCAGCCCGGGTCTCCTATCAAGACCCCCAACCCTCTTCATACACCATCTCCCTTCAAGCAGACTCCATCCATCACTCCTGGCTCTGCCAATACTTCGGCACTCGGGCTTGTGGCCTCCATCCCGGCTGCTGCAACACCAAAGCAAGAAGTTCCATCCTTTCTCCCCGGATGGCCTTCTGATACTGCTCAGATTGACTTTGGGCCCGTCGCACCTTCGTTTGATTCCTCCAATTGGCTTAGTGACGACATCGCTACTCGCCGTAAGACAGCCATCAAAAAAGCTCATCGACGCAGGAGCGAGCCTTTGGTTAGAAATCACAAGGATCAAGCCGCTCGTCGACAGACCATGTCACCTAGTCGTCTCGTCTTTCAGAGTCATGCTATGTTTGACACGTCCGAGACACCCAGGGCGTCTACCCCTGAAGCTGCTGAGGTCGAGCACACTTCATGCCAGAACGACGCCAAGTCTGAGACTGGCGGTCTGGTTCGTACACCAGAGCAATCCGCCCCATCTGAGTCAAACTTGAACTTCGTCACACCCGCCATTTCTTGGGGCAGGATGACTGGACGTCTGTCTGGTGACGAGGTCACTCCCGTTCGCATGTGGACTGATCCTCCGACCGGTGTTCACAACGTAGACATGCGCCAGCATCAGGATATCTTTGGAGCACCAACCATATCGCCTACAGGCAGCACTCCTGCACGCAGCTCTCCTGCAGTCGACGTCCTTGCAGGTATTGCCCACGATCGCTGTGACGGTGAGGCTCTGGTTGGCGTCACCCAAGAGAATGGAAGACTCATTGTTCGGTTTAAGCTCCCAACAGAGTTTGGTCACCTTTTCCCCAATCCTCAGGGTGAAAATGTACCCCATTCTACCGTGGCGGTATCAACTGTTTCTCCATCGCCTCGCATCAGCTCTGCTGGTTCAGCTGGCAACAACGTTGCTCCCAATACACCAGCATTCCAGTCTCCTGCTGTTCAGGGAGAGGATCATACTCTTGTGATGTCCGACTTTTCAACGTCGCCTGTTGCGCAGCTTGCAACCACCTCTCCATCTCCCTCTCTCCTCCTACAGACTCCCTCCATCCCTCGCCCCTGCAGTGCCCCATCTTCTGCTCAGGCAAAGCCGGCAACTCCTTTGGAGCAGGTAGACTCGGCCGCTGCAGAGAGCGCTGGTGTCAGCATTACTGTCGATTACAACGACATGGATGTTGACATGGTCGATGCCGAACCCATGGACGTCGACATGGATCAGGGCAAGGCTGGTCAGGGACAGGCTGCTCTCGAACAGAAGCCATTCGACGACAGCCCCGGGCGGGATTACATGCGCGATTTTATCAAGCGCACCAGCCGCCAGCGACACTCCGCAACGGAGGCTGGCTCACCTAACGCTCCACCAACCACACGCATTCCACTTGGGACCAAGAGCTCCAACACCCCAAGCCCGCGAAAGGTGAAGCGTAAGGCCGAGGGTGATGTCTCAGACGTTGAGCCTGACACCGACTCAACCTCTGGACCTGTGCGAAAGAGGGCTCGCCGATCCGATACGCTGGGATCTCACGAGCCTTCCAAGAACACCGAGTCGAGGAAGCGCAAGGCTGAGAGTGATGTCGCAGGCGCTGAGCCCGACACTGACTCCACCTCGGCACCAGTGCCCAAGAGAGCTCGCCGATCTGACAAGGCTGCTGAGGGTCAGGAGCACAAGGCCGAGACGGCCACTGGCGACGGTAATGGCACCAGGCGATCCACCAGACTTCGCAGTCAAAAGTCAACTCCCGGTGCTACTGCCAAGTCTGCCATTCCAACTGCCGCCCCGACCACCATCAAAGTCGGTCCTCGACGAGGGCGTGTTGTTCTGAACTCGACCACTCGAACAGACCAGCACGACCTGTCACACCAAACCCGCATGAACACCCGCAAGAATAAGGGCAATGCGGCGCTTCCATCGCAGGTCCTGGCAAAATACCAGGGAGAGGAAGTGGGAGAAGGGTCCAGCGGCTCTGGGCCAGCGGGCAATTCCAGCTCTGACGGCAAGAACGTCGGATGGAAGACACCCCTAGAAGTCCATGCGGAGGAGAAGCCGAAGAGGGCACGCATGGCAAAAGCAACCAATCCTGCGACTGCTGCCCAGAAGCAGAAACGCACAGCAAAGGTTGCAGCCGCGCTGGGCATGTCACAAAATGGCACCCCAGCAAGACCGACTCGAGTCACGCGGTCATCGACGCGCACTCGACAAGTCTAGGCTTGTACTTTTTTTCCTTTTTTCCTTTTTTCCTTTTTTTCTTTCTTTCTTCTTATTTTTATTTTTATTTTATTTTTATTCTCATTCTTATTCTCATTCATATTTTTTATCGCGGTTCAGCCGTGCGGCGTTATTGTTATTCTTGGACAAGATGGCGTTGAATAAGTCCATCTTCCTGTTAGGGCATAGCGATGGATCAGTTTTTTTATTTTTCAGTTGTTGCGTTTGTTTTTTGGGCGTTGTCTTTTCATAGCGATGGCATTTAGCCTGCTTGTTGTTTTCACGTGTTGCATTGGTGTTTTTGGAAATTGTATTTTTTTATAGCGATAGCATTCAGACTGTTGTCTTTCACTTGTTGCGTTTTGTGTTTTTTGTGAATGTCTTCTTCTTGGTTTAGCGACGGTGCTCTCACCTTGTATCATTATCTTTCCTTTTTTTGGAGGACTTGCATCATTAAAAGGGAAAGCGATGTATTTTGCATACGCATGGGAACGGGTACGGGCATGTCCACGGAGGACCGGTGGCCCTTGTTTTGGAATACGCGAGGATACGATGGCGATGATAACAGGATTAACGGGACAATGAAATCATCGGGATGCATACCATTACATGTATATGTTAGAATGCCGATGGAAAACGCAAATTCAACACAATTATACAATACCGTCTCGTGACTCCGTCTCGTAATGTTGTCTGCGATGAAGCACATCATAGCTGTCGGACTGAGCTCCGATATTGCACCGGGATTGCTGCGTGGAAGCCGATAGAAGCGGCTGTGAGTCATGTCCTATGTTCCAGCCAAAGCTCCATGTATTTAAACATACTCGTCGTTGGTCATCCCGTAGTCTAGATCTTCCTTCACTGAATTCCAGTCAGCTCCTCCTAGCATAGATCTTATGAATGTAATGCCATCGTCGTTGCGGTTATGCCTTCTTTCGTGCGTGAAGAACGAGCGAGGGCGGCGTTTAAAGTGAGGGCGCAACAGCGATTTGCCAGCCGTGATTCATATATGTTGGTATGACAGAGTGTTCATGATGGTTGACGTGGTGGTATACAGCCCCTTTAACGTGGCTATGTATTCGAAAAAGGGAAACGACACGGGTGCAGGAGCAGGTTGTGGAAGAGGTGACCTTGAGGAGGTGAGCTGCACATGAACTGTTTTTCAGGGTGTGGAAAAAGGTATCCAGTGTATTTTGGGCCATATGTTTATAAGGCTTAGGGAGGTTGAAGTTACGGTAGGTGTAGGTATTTTATTATGCAGGGGCGTACCCTTTCAAGTTTCTACACTACGTCAAAATGCTCCTCCATGTCCACATCCCCCGACGGACGAGTGTTTCGTAGCGCCGCCCAGCCTTGTCGGAGAGGGACTTGTGAGGTCTTCTGCCGGGTGGGCTCTGCTTTGAGGGGCTTGGCCGGCTTGGTCGTGGGGGGTGGCATAGGTTCTGGTGAGGCTTCGGCTGGGGGTTGCTCTTCTTCTTCTTCCCCTTGCTCGATATCCTCTCCCTTTACGCCGTTCTCATCACCTTGGTCATCATCATCATCGTGATCATCATCATCATCATCGTCGTTGTCGTCGTGGTCGCCATCTTGTTCACTCCCGTCGTCATCTTCGCTTGATTCTCCTGATCCGTCGCTGTCCCCGCCGTCACTTCCGGGGTCGTAGTCCTCCTCGTCTTCGTCTTCATCATCTTGAAGTTGCTGCTCGGCTTCCAGTTGCGCCTTCTCGAGCTCTGTTTGGTTGTCGTCATTGGCCGCACCATCATCGTCTGGCTCCGCGCCATCGGAGCCCTTCTTTGATGCTCTATTTTCAGCTAACTGTAGCTTGGCCTTGCGCTGTTCTGCCATGCTTCGATCCTGCAGACCATTTCGCTGAACAAAGTCGTTGATTGAGCCGTAGTCTTGTTGATCCAACATGCCAAACTCGAACTCTTCGTTGGGTTCGTCGTCTTTCGAAAAGACCTCGACCACCATATTAAATGTGATTTGTAAGATGTTGGTGTAGCTGATGGCGGCAATACGATTCCGTGGGATGAATATCAAGGGTTTTTTGAAGCCCCATAAGATTCCATTGTCTAGAAAGAAGAGGTACCCATCCTTGGAGCCCCTGAAGCCGCTTACATGAACGGCTTTCTCGTTCGGCCGCTGGACTTGACGCACGGTACTGTGAAATTTGTTCGGGTCGGCAGACACGATGTCAATGGGATTACGGGCTGCACGTAACCGTCTCTGGAAAGCCCAGTGGAACAAAGACTTGAATGTGTCTGACACCGCAGCAGCGGCTGTGGCTTCGGATCCGCCCAGAATCCCTTCTTTGGGGGCTGTAGCAGGAACTGTAAAAACGAGAGGCTCAATGCCTGTGGGTTCGGCTTTTGAAGGAAGGCTTGTGCCTTTTGGAATGATAATGTAGTTGAATTGGATTTGCGTCTTGTCCGGTACGGGGAGGTAGAAGATGTATTCTGTTGCGACGATTAGAACTTTGGCAACTACACCAACACGAAATGTCGCAAGTAATGTGAGAATCATACCTATATCTTGCCAAGAGTAGGAAGTTAGCGTCCCCAAAGTCCCCGGAGCTTGCGCATATATGTAGTTTTCGGTAAAGCAGAGCTCCAGTTTCTTTCTCACGGGGATTGAAACGGAGATTTCATTGACGCGTAATAGAACTGGCTCGTCGCCAGCATTTCTGGAAGCTGGTTTTGGCGCATCGACTTTGCGTCGTTTCGAGGCCGGAGCGTCATTGAGATGTATTTGATCGTAGATATAATGGGCAATCTCGTTGAAGAGGGCTACACGTCCCGGAGAATCTAGACAACAATCAGACTTAGTGAGGCAACAATGGGAAGCAAATGGCCAACAATGAGATGTAGAATAAGCTAGCTGTGGCAATTGCAGCTTAAGAAAAAGAAAGATAAAGGCTGGCACTCACCAGCGGCCTTCTTGATGCCTTCAATTATGTCTGGTCGTGATTCGAAGATCAGGTCGAGTTGCTGCCACTCGAGGGCTGTAGCTGCCATGACGAAAGTTGTTCCCAGCCGTGCCGATTGTAGTGTTCCCAGACATCCAAAGTCGTGATGATGGCTTGTGTCGGGGAGTGTTAGTTGCTTGTGATACAGGCGGCGGCGGTTTAAGCGATTGACGTCGAGGCGATGGATGATTACGTAATGCTCATATTGTCGCGATGGTTCCACGGGTACCGCGGGCAGAAGTGGCAGCCAGATGTCTGGTGTTGTTCCGCGACCGAATGTGTCTCAGACCGCTTGGCTTCACACTACGTTTCAAAGATTATGCTACCATCTAAACACTCTCGTCTGTTATCCTACCGGTGATTTTGTGCTTTTCTCCCTAGCAGCCCGTCTTGCTGCAGGGTCGGATTTCTGCTTGCCCTCGGCCTTGCTTTACCATGTCAGCCCCATTCCCCAACCTCTACGCCCACAGAAAAGTGGCGGAGACGGCAGCGAAAGCGTGTGATATCTGCTTCAAGCCAAGCACGTCTGTGTTGATCACCGCAGACAAGAAGGTATGAGTTAGTGACAATGGATGCCCATTCATTTCACCGCCATCCGGCTCGCTGAATGATGTTGACCATCCGCGCAGGATTATTTCTATGTTTGTCCCACGCATCTGAAAGATGCGTACTTCTGCACGCCAAAGATTGATGAAGCGGCCATAAAGGCCAAAAAAGAAAAAGCCCTGGCTGAGGAAATTGAGAAAGTGAAAAAGGAGTACCAAGAGAAGCAGCAGAAGAAGAAGGAAAAGGAAGAAGCGAAGAAGAGCGGGGAAGGAGACAAGAGCTCGGCCAAGGATGAAGACAAAGGCAAGGATCGTAAAACGGGCTCGAAAGAGAGTGATGAGACGAATGGCAAGTCGTCGGTGGTCGAGGTACGTGATGCTGGTCGATTGACCTGGACACTCTCCCCTGCTGACCCAATATTACCAGGATACGCCCATGACGCAAGAAGAGCCGCGGATATTTGAGCTGAAAAGGTTTGATTTACAATTGGTCTCGCCGTCATTCCTTGGTGCTAACTTGTGGTTTTGAAGCACTTTTTATGAACAGCGCCTTAGACGACGACGACAGGCCGAAGCCGCCAAGAGAGACAAGGAACGAGCTGCCCAGGTCGGAAACTTTCCCTCAGTGCCATCCGAGCCTCCTACCAGATGAGACAGAAAATATTCGAAGGCGGTCTTCCTCCTCTAAGTAGAGACCCGTCGACTGCAAAACTCGCCAACTTTGCTCACTTGATCATGGAAGTCAAGCGCGACATTGCCTGATTTCGGGTAGACTCGGGATCAGGCACGTCGCTTGAAGTGAAATGGGCAAGACGTTGTGCGGCGCCTACGGCCAGCGCCTTTACCAGCTTGTCCAGGACGGTTTCATCATGTGAGCGAGCACATCGCACAAGTAGGTAGCATCACACAAGTACACGCTACGGTCGTCAGCATCACGTTCAGCTCATCTCTCTATCAACCCGCGAACCGTCCGGATGGCCTAGTAGCACGACCGTTTCGGTATACTTGCTACAGCCTTGATGGCGCTCGAGAAATTGAGAAAGATTTCGGATTTTGGCGTGTCGCTTAGAGCATACCACGCGGCTTGGAAAAGAGCTTCCAGAAACGTTGCTTTCTCGTGAGAACGGTGCGTACAATCACTTATGGTACTCGATCGTTTCCGAACATCTGCGCTCTATCAATCAAAAGTCATGAAAATGGCCTGACAGGCTGCGTCCAAGGCGCCTTTTCAACACTGACTGAATCAAAATCTCGCTCAACCCCTGGTGAATCGGTGATTGACACAAGTTACTTGGTGGCTCCGGAAAGACGTTAGACCGCTTGGCAAAGATGTATAGACATGATGATAGATATAGAAAATCTCAAACTACCTACTGCTATATTATATACTGTGCACTGTAGCTTGTGTCTGTACTGGCGCGCAATATCTTGTGATTCGCTCATGATACTTGGCGAGAACTGTCTTTGGCTCAAGACGATTCGGGAGCCCTGCATTAGAAAATCGATGTTAGGCTTTAATTGCGGCATTGGGCAAGCTTGTCTCCGGAGTAGAGTTTCTCGGAGGAGATGGCATCGGTAAAGTGGCCAACGGCCATTACGGAAGAAGAAGCATGAGCAGCTTGTTGTTCTTGAATACAGGGTCGGTGACGATGCGACAAGGACAGAGCCTATGTTCATATATATATCGGGCCCTTGTCTCTACTCGACTATGTACCGTCATCTTTCGGTTAACAGTGTTGTCCGATCACAGACGACCTGCGCCAGAACCAGGAGGCATACGGATTCCGTACTTTGCTGCCTCACCCGCCCCCATCCCGGACCCAGCTCTCCTTCCAGATCCCGTTCCCACGCCCGTTTCGCATCCAGGCCCAGAGCCCGACATCTCCGGCTTCCTCCTTACTTCCTCGTCGACTCTCGCCCTCTGCAACGACAATCCAGGAGTGACCCAGCCCCCGCATGCGCACCGAATGCCCTTCCAGTCATAGCGCCCAACGGCGGCACCGCACCTCTCATTAGGACAGCTCAACCGGCCGTTAACCAGACCCTTTTCCAGCTCACCGCGCATCCAGCTAAGGGGTTCGACAAAGTAGTGCGGGCACGGCTGACCGGGCGCCAGGGATTTCGAAGACGTAGAGGCAACGTGCTGATTGATAAACGGCGCGGTGGCGAGTGTGCGCCGGCACTTTTTGCAGCGCAATGTGATTTCTGTCGTGTCTGTGTCTGGATCGTTACAGTGGGAGGCCTCGGCGCGGCGGACAGCGACTGCGGAAGGGTCTTCGTCTTCGAAGCGAAGGCGGCTGGGGGCTTGGCCTACGGCGACGTGCTCTTCTACTTCGCGCTTGAATACCCATCGCTGATAGAGAGGGTGTTTCTCTAGACTGTTCTTGTTGTCATCTTCGCTGTCAATGTCTGCAGGGCAGCCCATCTCCCACCACAGGGCGAGCTGTTCCATGAAACCATCGTTTGGTTCGGCCATGGGCCGCGTTTGTCGCACAAGAGCTAATGCTGCCTCAACAGCACCCTGCGCCGTCTGCTTCCGCGAGCGGCGCTGGTCCATGGGCGTGTCCGCATTCGAGTTTGCGCTGGAAGCCAAGACGGCGCGAGAACTGGACTCGCCGCCGGTGTTGCCGTAGGCAGCAGCAGAGGCGGGTACGAGATCGGGATCGAACCGACGGGGATATCGCCAGAGGAGGTACGCGATAATGACGGACACAGATCGTGATTTACCGGCGGCGCAGTGCACGAATACGCCGCCTACTGCTTTATCTTGCGACGTAGTTGGTCCGTTGGAGGTAGCTGATGCAGCGGCGTCAACAGTATCGCCCGTGGATGGCGAAGTACTCGACACTTGTAGCCCCTGATGAATGAACCGCACAGCGCTAGGCAACTCGACGAGCAAGTTGGCTTCGTCCATGTCGTCCAGGTCGATGAGTTGATGACGAAATTGCTTGCCGTACATGGACCACGGCTCGTCCTTGAAGTTCTTGAGACTGTCCGGGCTGAAGCCCACTACGCTGAGAACATGGGTGATGTGTTTTTGCGCCAGGATATCGGAGCGTCGCAAGGCCCATATGCTGTTTGCCGGGCGCAATGCGGAACAGACATCGTCAGATATGATACGTCTTACGAAAGTGGGAGGAAATGGATAGATAGAGTGAGTCTACATAGAGACGGAGTGAAGAGGGAAGTAAGGGAAGAAAGAGAGTAGGTCGATGGCAACGCATGAAGAAGAGAAAGCCGTCTACGAGTCGGACGGACAATGAAGGGGGCAAGGAAAGGGGTGCAAGCAAGTTTCATCATACCCGCCAACATAGAGGTTATCCTGCCCATCAACTCGACTTAAAGCCATGTCGGCGATGCTGTTTCTGAGCGTTTCGAGCTCACGGTGACAGAACTTGGTGGTGATCGAGCGACTCCCATTGGTGGAGAAGACTTGGAGCCTGGAGGCGATGAGGCGGAGATTTAGGGTCCAGCCTGGTGAGCCTTATCACGGCGAGGCTGTGAGTATCTTGTGTGCGAATACTCCAGGTAGTTACTACTCCGTAGATGAAACAATTTCTCTTATCCAGATGCTTGTTGTTTGTCTTTGCATGTGTCGAGAAGAAGTGCAGCAAACAAAGGGTCACTCGCGTGACTTTTGGACTTTTCTTCCCCCAGCCCACAAGAAGATTCTGCACCGCCACGAAGTAAATTTGGCACCGCCACAAAAGGTATGCACATTCCTCTCACCATTTTGGCTTTTAATCCCGACTCCCCAAGAGATCATCAATTCTGATGTCTTGCTGCAGCCTGCAGCCCTACGACCTATGCACGACCTGCGAGAAAAAGCAATCGTCTTTCCTCTCACCGATTCAGCGGCGGACATCATAGTTTTCCGTATTAATGTGCTGTCAGCGCTATGTCAAGTTCAAAGAGGCATCTCGGAACAAAGTTAAGCCCATCTTGAGCGCGCCATACGGCATTGCAACGTCATGTCGGACTCCGGACCACAAACCCTTGCGATAGCAATGCAACCCCGGAAGCGAGCATTTGGCCAATAACCAAAGCAGATGAACGAATAGACGGAATACTTGGAAGCGGAACTGAAAGCAGAACAAGAAGGGCACAATGATGTTGAAGATCTGACCTTTCTAATCTTCCAACAGTTGCGGGTATCTACCCAAATTCGGGGTTTGACGCATCGGGCTGGACGTATCCCGAACACAAGCTCGATCATGTAAGATCGTGAGCAGTTGTGGAAACGTATTTTCAGGTAGGCATATTCTCGCCCAAAAACACTCCTTGTGCGGAAGAAGGGCTGCATCTGAATATATACTCATCTTACTCGATTTCATTGTAGCCTTTGAAGCCAGACGGCTACGTTGAAATAAAAGAATTCACGTGCACCACTGCTAGCGATGGAATATGCCGTCCACGAGATCCTTGGCTACCCAGCAGCTGGCTTGTAAGCCCTGGGGTCAGAAGTGAATAGCATCTGCCATCAACACATCGAAGGAGAGCTGATCAAGTCTGGCTTCACCGAGCTGTACTACCAGTACTTTGGATGCCCCATAGGTCTGTGGGCCAAGACGTTACGTAAAGTTTCCAAGTCGTTCCGCTTTCGAGGAAGCCACATACGATAGACCTGAACGAAGAACTGAAGGTATATCATCCCCAAGCATTTGACCCGGGAAACGTCGCTGCAGGCTACGGGAAAAACTACTGGAAGTGACTTCCATATATAAATGCGTCCCTTCCCAGGAAGGACGAGGATCATACTTCTCCCCTCTGCCCATTCCCAAACAACCCTCCGAAGGCTCCTTCTCTATCTAACCTCCTCAACAATAGATTTTGTAGGATCAAAGCAGATTCATGCGTGTGCTTGACTTGGGAAATTGCTACATTGTATTCTACACTTGCGTTATTGACCTGATTTCCCTCCTCCTTCTCACGGCGGTGTACGTCATACCATCCCGAGGACACGAAAAGACATCTCACATCATGTCGAGCTTTAGCTTTTCACACGCATCACCATCATTTAACTCGGAACTCTGATCGACGCCAGCCTTGATGGAAAAGGGGAGGCGGGGGAGGGGGACGAGTTGCACTTCCGCCCCATATACACTACGGGGCTTACTTCTTCTAAGTTCTTCCTCTCTCTTCTCCTCGTAAGTATTTTTCCACATGCCACCCGTACCTCCATCAAATCGTGACACGCTGGAAAACAGGTGCAGCAAAACCTTTCCAATGAATCGTGATCCAGCCACGGATCATGGGATGTATCCAGCGTGCGAGAAAAGACCTAGAGTGCCACAACTAGCGTGTACTCAGTGCTCGCTTTCTCCAGATAACTACCCGAGGACCGAACGACCGAACGACCGAACGACCAAACGAACTTCAACGACTCAACGAAGCAAAGTTCTATGCATGTGGTCATCGCATTTCTGCACACAGACTCCGCATCTCGGGGCAAGCGTTGTTTCCCACATTTCCCACCTGCCAACGCATAGAAAGAATGTCCTGGAATCCGGGAATTAGCTTCGTTAGAGAGAAAATGCGGAAGATCGTGTGCCTCGTGATTGACAAAGGGCCCTCAATGAGTGGAAATAGTGGAAAACTTGAAGCTTATTCTTGAGCAAGGACCATCGTGTCCTGTACGTGTTCTCCGAAAAAAGTGGACGAGTTCAGAGGTTCAGACTATAAATGAGAGACCCAAGTCCGCTTCTTGGAGGGATTTTGGATGTTATTCAGCCATTGTACTCTTCAATATTCATCCCACTACATCTCTCACTACGTATCTCGATACGTATCTCAATTCGTTTCTCAATACGTTCTCAATGCCTTTCTCAAGTTGAACTCAACTACCACTTTTATCATTGCTTATTGCAATCTCTTTCGTCAAGGCTGCATAAAACATAGTAAGTCAATACACTACACATGCTATTGCTCTCTACTTGCTTCACTTGACAGTCCCTGCAGGCTCCTGTACTAACAAAACCAAAGCCCTGGTCTCTTGCCAGTGTACACCGCCACTGGTGGTATCACTTATACAAATACCACTCTCATCAATTGCATATTCACAATTGCAATTTCTTTTGTTGAAGGGCTGCAAAAGAATTGTAAGTCATTGCATAATGCAAATATGCTTCTTTTGTTCCCTCGCATACGTTCGTGTCCTTGCACGTTGCCATTCATCATCTTATCACCAATACTCGCTACACGTGTTGAATTGGCCTATGGCCCTATACACGCCTCGTTTGGCAGGACCTGCAGCCTCTCATTGATCTCATCTATCTTGTCACGCACTAACAAGTTACAAAACCAGAAATCACAAACATGCCTTCTTCAGCTCCCTCCATCGACACCGACATCGACACCGTAAGTAGCGAGGCCACATATCCGCCTTGTCCTTGCGAAGGCCTCGTTACTTGCACACGGTGTCGGCGAACTGTTGCAAAGGAGGCCTTGACACACCATGTGCCTTGCGAAGATGAGAAGACAGACTTGGCTTGTGAAGACTTTGACCGGCCTCGTGGGCCTGGTCAACTTATGCGGTGCCTGCGGTGCCTGCGAAACTTCACATTAGATGCCATTGCAGAGCACCGTAAAACACACAACAAGAGCACCGTCGGCCGCACATAAGGTGTGAGTCGTGGCCAACAAGGAGAGCTTCTAGAACTTCGTCGTTAGGTCCGGGGTCCTCCGTCCAGCTTTAGGTTACTTAAGACGGAATGTTTGTTCTTGTGGTGTTTTTTTCTTGTGGTATACCATTGGAATTGATACGCTACGGCGTTTTCGGGGTGGTTGCATAGGTAATCATTGTGCAGTTCAGGGAATGATTTGGACAACAAAAACAGCGCTGTTATTTCGGGTCTTGGACCTTTTTTTTTTCACTGTCTTCATGATACCCGAGCAATCAAGTACGCTGGTGACGGTTGTTCATGTAGTGTTGGAACAGATCCGCAAGGTATAACAATGTATGCATACACTGAGTGGGTAGCTGCCAAGTCGATAAGGTTCAATTCATAATCGCTAAGGAGTGAGGTGAAAGGGGAGAGTGCGCGCGTGCGGGGAAAGCCGGGTATATGGTGTTGTGCTTATTGTGGAGCCACAACACCATACCGCGTACAGTCTGCTTGCCTGGGCAATGCCCAGTGCGCACACTTCTGTCCTGCGATTCCAACATCTAGAAATTGAATTGTCACTGATCTCTATTCATGTCACTCGCTGGGTTGTTGTGGCTGTGAGTCGTGACTCGTGACTCTTCGTTCCCGTCTTTTGTCCTTTCCAAGCAAAGACATGCCAATGACAATACAAGGAACAAATTGAGTCATTGACGTGATGCGAAAGCAATGAGCATGACACGTTGTCACGTATGAAGCCTTGATGTATTATGTACATCTTATCCTTGGCTCGTCCACTCGTGAGTCTGTCTAATATCAATGTCTGTGACTCTGTATCGACTCATCGAGTCTATCGACTATCAGTATCAGACAAGACGAGCTGCAGTCACGCTCACGCTCACCTGCCGTGGCCCGTAGTCGTACTCTTTGGTGATTCGTGACTTACCTCAACATTGAACAGGCCAACGGCTGCCTGTTTGACCAACATACAAACCATTAGCGATTCCGCAATGACTCCGCCGTCCGGTCAGACTGATAGAGGCTAGAGCCGTTTTGCATGACTTTGGGGCGATTACTCTTCCAAGTTGCGGTATTCTCGCGGTACCTGGTCTTGATGCGGACAGTCTAGATGGCATGTCGTATATTATCTCGAATCCAAAGGATCGCATGGCGTGTGGGGATTGGGTATACTTCAAAGAGAACTTGAGAGTTGAATGCGCTGATCACTGATTGGCATTATTGGATCTCAATAGTGTGCCAAATCTAAACTCACATCCTGAAGGCTGAAAATTCTCCCTCCATGATACGTTGTCGTCATGCTTGAACAAGTGACAAGTTGGTTCGATCTACGGAGGTGTAATTTGCCCTGAACCGTGAAGCTTTCTGCCTGCTCCGAGTCAATAGATTGGAATGAAAGACAGATATAGACAGGATCTCGGCCCCCAATCCCAACCCCAACAGACTACAGTGAACACTGAACACTGAACACAACACACCGTTTTCATTTCTGATTTCATCCACAAACTACAATCACACACATGTGACATGTGACATGGTGACACCTTTCAAATGCGCTTTCGCTTGCAGCCCTACCATGTGCCCATCAGCAATGCAGCATCTATACCGGTAGACAATGTAAGGTATGTACGTACATAATCATATGTATGATGCCTAAGCCAGCTACCAAGTTGCCGCATCGGCGCATAGTCACCACCTGTGCACCATCCAAGGTCCAACTAGGTAACTATGTATAATGTAGTAACTACCACCTCTTCCACAAGTCATGCAGACTTCAGCACCATCGGACGATTATGGTCGTGGACTTGCTCCATAGTTTCAAGGGAGACTCGAGAGCGAGCACCTTGTTATAATCCATACCGATAGCTGGTGACTGGTCAGTGGTCAGTGGTGTAGCAGCAGCCTAGGGTGGGTGATATTGTGCCGCAGCCCGCTCTCTTATTATATAGCTCAGTTTATTATGCACTATAGTGTATATTTCCTGTATCAGCTTGAATGTACATACGTGTGGTGTACCGTGTAACTTGTAAGGATGTATGTAGGTATGTACCTATGTATCCTAGTGTTTTGTTTGGACCTTCCATCTTTGCGGAGTGTAGTCCGGACGGCAGACACATGATTCGATCGTCTTCTCGTAATACTGATAGGGCTGACCCAGACAAACATGATAGACATCTGACAGACATCTGACAGTCATGCAGACAGACAGATGGGTACCTAGAATGATGACCGGGAGATCAGGCACAGATGGCGCTGTCAGCCCGTCACATGTGACATGAATGTCTGTGGGAATTTGTCGCTACAATCGCCCTTGTGAAAGCGTTGATGGTTGGCATGATGCTGTCCAGTGTCATGGAATATGCACAGCACAACACATATACTGTATACACATACGTACTCAATAAACCGACCATTTCTGTGCAATCAACAAAACAGCAAAATATATTGGACCACTCAAGATCTTGGACAACTGGACACAATGACAAGTGCCAAAGACCAGATACTACGCGCCAAAGTGCGCGCTTTGCCTTGCAACACATATGTGCCCGTGATACAATGTGCGACCTAAAGTACAAGTGTTCCATCCAGCAATGTCCGAACAATCATGTCTTACAGTTGACTCCGCCCTGTGAGCGAGTATCTTTTCCCTCATGTGGCCACTCCTAGCCTGAGCTGGAGACCTGAGCCGAGTCCATAGGTTCCATCTCATTCCAGCAACGGTGTGAGTGGTCGTCGTGCGCGAAACGGGGATCCACGTCTCTGGTCTTACGAAACGGAAGCCGTGGATGGATTCTTGTGATGAGCTCCTAATTTAACACCTCGGCAAGGGAACGCAATTTCTGGCGCAACGAAGGAGGCATTGTTTTGACCCGCACGCCCGAAACCCAGCTGGCAGCCAGCTCCTTGCCGTCCATCCCAAGGCATGCCCATGATAACCGTTAAATCGACCAGATCGGGGCGTGAACTTTGCTCATCGAACGCATGGCATGTGCGGGTCGACGCCAAGCGAACCCAATTTCTAGGACGTAAAATGGTTGTGCAACGGCTGGCTAGATGGGACAGAATGTTTTATTCGTGCGACTTTGTTCGTCCAACATGAGCCTGTCAATGTGCAACCCCTCCCACGCAAAAATTCTGTGAGTCGGAGTGACGTCACACGAGTGGCTGACGGTAGCCATGGGAGTCACCATTGGGTTCTCATCGTGGATGGCTCGTCAGGCGTTTGGTTCTCTGGCAACATACAGGCGTTTTCTAGTATGCTGGTCCATTTGCCACTCGTCCCCGCGTGGCTATGCTTCAGATGCTGCCGGAAGTGGTCCGCCCTGTAAAATTTCTTGGACGAATTGCATTCCTGAAACTTGTGCACGACTTGTAGATGAAGAATTCGATCGTCCCAGTCTTCGTCAGTGACATATTTCGGCGCCAATGTCCCCGAGATGGGGCCTGTCCGAGTGCCAAGAGCTCTGCCTGATCGGGGAAATTCCAGTCCGCAGTAGGCACAGGAGTCGGCATCGCCAGGGTGATCGATCGACGGGTAGAATGCGCGATCGTAGCTTGACAGAGCTGCGCATGACCACGAGTGGGCGCGCACGTGGAGCGAATTCTGGTGTCGTTCGGCCTCGTTCTTATTCTTGAATCGCCTAGTACAGTAGTGGCACTCGAATAGCTTCTCGGATTCGTGAGCACTGGCATAAGAAGTAAGCAGCTGTTTCGATACGCAAAAAGAATTTGTTGGGGGGGGGGGGCATGGGAGAGA
>QEQW01000203.1:0-40411 GCA_004016085.1 Claviceps quebecensis
GAAAGAAGCGGACGAAGTGGTCGAAGCCGACCCACGGGCTTCCCGTGATTCCTTTTGTCGGAATGAAGTTTTTGAATGCGATCTGGATGCCGTACATCGGCCCGTAACAGAAAATAAGAAAGTACAAAAAGGCCGGCGCAATAAACAGGTACAGCTCCCAGTTCATCATGATGCGCTTCCATAAACCTTTGCCTTTTCTCTTTGTCGGCATGGCCGCCGCCGGGCGGCCGGCAAACGCCGTATTGGTTTCCTGCATAGGATCACCCCTTCCTGATAAATGGTTTTTGCTCCACCCATCGTTACCACAGTATGTCAGGTGTGCTAACGCTTACATTTTTACGATAGCCCAGGGAGCAGTGCTCGTAAATATGTCATTTTAGCTGCTGCCCCTAACCCCCGGTAACAAGGTGCCTGCGGCCTGATGACAAGCGGCTTGGACAAGCGGACAATGTGTCATTTTTGAGTGATCCGGCGGGATATGGGCGGCATATCAAAATTGACCAACCCAGGCGGCAAAGCCCATGCAAACCCCATGCAAACAAAGAGCTTTTCCCCAATCCTTCCGATCTGCCGCACCTGACCATTCAAACCTTTCCGCGCTTGCACATGATTTAGTTATAAGAAGAATGCCGAGCAAAAAAAGACTCCCGGTTCAATCGGCCGGCAGCCTTCCTCTTGTGATTTCATTCTTATGTCTCACCCACCTCCCTCAAAATTACATCACGGGTCGGGGGCCGTATTGGTTATCCGTCTCCTGACTTGCCTGACAGGTTTGCACAACAAAAATGATGATGCCCACGATCGGTATCAGGAAGATCAAGTTCCACCAACCGCTTCTTCCCGTATCGTGGAGTCTGCGGCATGCAACCGCCAAAGACGGCAAGAAGGTAGCTGCAAAATAGATCCCGGATAATATGTAAGACAGCCCCACGATTTCCTCGAGGACGGAAAGCACGAGGTAGATCACTCCTTCATACAGCATAAACATCCAGTATTCTTTTTTGGACGCCCTCCCCTGAAATCCCGCGTAATTTTTCAATGCTTTTAAATACCATTCCATCCTAAACTTCCCCTATCCTATATTGAATCCGATTGAGTTTAGCATGAAATCAAACACAGCAGATACCATCAAATTTTTCCATGAAATATCAGAAATGAAAAAAAGCGGCCGACTGCTGAGAAGTCGACTGCTTACAAAAGGTCCTTGCTATCTATCTTTCTCCATTTTTGCGGAATGGTTAAAAGGGCATCGCCTTCTAAAAATATCAAATTTGGAATCCGGCCTATCATTGTATGCCTATGTATTACAGGTAATCCGCTTGTCCCAAGGAAAAACCCGGCAGGAGCCTGTTTTCTCTAAATATAGCCGTTAGTCTAGCAAATCATAGTTATCAGTCCATGCCAAATGTGAAGCAAACCCATACTCTGTAGACAAATCGACAGGAGGTGTATATCATTGCACTGTTCAAGAAAGCACTGTAAAGGTAAACTGATTGTTCACCATCATAGAAACAAGAAACACCGCATTGTTAAAAAAGTCGTAAAGGTAAACTGTCCTCCCCCGAAAGTTAATGTAAATGCTCCAGCCGGTCCGCAAGGTCCGCAGGGTCCTGCTGGCCCTCAAGGTCTCCCTGGTCCTCAAGGTCTCCCCGGAGCACAAGGTCTTCCTGGAGCACAAGGTCTTCCCGGAGCACAAGGTCTTCCCGGAGCACAAGGTCCTGCTGGTCCGCAAGGTCCTGCTGGGGCACAAGGTCCCGCCGGTCCGCAAGGCCCTGCCGGTCCTGCCGGAGGCATCGCCTCGTTTGCGTTCCTGTGCAGCACGGTCGATCAAACCGTAGCCGCTGCCCCGACTCCCGGAGGCCAAGGCGGTGCCGTCACCTTTAATAACTCTGACATTGTCGGAACGGCCACTTCCTTTACCAGCCCTTCCACCGTTAATATTCTGGAAACCGGCTTCTATAACATCAGCTGGGAAGTATTCCCGACTGCCGGAAACAGCGCATTCGGCCTGTTCTTCGATCCGGATGCCGCCGGACCGCTGCCTGCCACGCTGGTTCCTTGTAGCAACTATGGCTCCGGTGCAGGCAATAACCCTTATCAGGGTCAGGTCGTTGCGCTGTTAACAGCGGGAGGCACCTTGACTCTGAACCGAATCGATAATACGGGTACCCAAACACTGCAGGCCAGCATAGGCGGCGGAACGCCTACGACTAGCGCTTCGATCGTAATTGAAAAATTGGCGTCGGCCTAAACAACCTAGCAGCGGCTCCAAGATTATTAGTAATATATGCGCAAGAAATCGCTTTGCTACTAGCATAGCGATTTCTTGGCGTTTGGCGGCATATTTGTATACAAGTTATAACTAGAATTCCATGTCGGCTTTGCTGAGTTTCTTTTGTAGATACATATGCTTCTCGCCCCATTCTTTTAATTACGCAGTTCGTCGGGATTCCCTTTCCCACTTGGATTGCGCCTCTTTCAGGAAAACAGCAGCGGTTTCGGAGCTCTCAAAAGCCCTTTTGGGAATAATATGCGCCATCGTCTGATTCAGGAAAATGAAAATATACTCATCATTGTGCTCGATGCTTCTGATTCCGGGCCATTTATGTATACTTTCGTTCACAGACGTATTCTCAATGATTCCCTCATCCGCCAAGGTAATCGTATGCTCTCCCAGCAGCCCGGGTTTATCGTCCAGCAGGGATAAGACCCGCCTTTTAAATCGCTTGTAAGAGTAAATATGTACACCAAGTCCCAGGATAATTCCAGCAGTCCAGGAGTACCATGTCGGCAGCTGCATTAGCATAAATATAACGCTCATCACGACCGGCAGGAGAATCAGACTAGTGAGAAACCGCCGCTTGTATTTTAAGTTGTTCATGATGACATGCTTGTTGAACTTCCAATAATCCTCTTTGTTGATGTCAAAAGAAATGACCATTTAAACCCTCCATGATATAAGCTTAATCTACTCTTTGATTTCGCTTTTGATTTTTACCAGCTGTTCCAGATGAGGCTTGATTTCATGCAGGATGAGATCTTTTATCTGTCCGATCTCCCTGGAATCCCCCCATTTAATGGCGTGATTTGCATTATCTTTGAACGATAGGAGGGTGCTGTCCAATGCTTTAACCTCCTCTGCGACGGATGCCAGAATATCCCGGGTGTCCTGAGGAATTAATTTGGGCTTGTCTTTCCAGTAGTGATAACTAATACCGAGCATCAGCAAGTATAGGTCCGCTTGATGGGCCAAGTAGTACATATCCTCTTGTTTCTTGGAAGTCATAACATTAACAGAGTCATTGACCAAAAAATAGGGATCCGAGTTCATCACATCATGATCACTAAACTCGATAAGCGTCTCGAAATACAGAGCGGCGTCCTCCGATTGAGTTTTGGCCCTCTCGATGAGCTTCTGTACCTGTGCCGGATCTTCCTGATTACTCACCTTACTGATCTTTTCAATGGTTTGTGCCAAGGGCATCAAGGAATGACCCTCTTTCAAAAGTGTAAGAAAGCCGCTATCATATTTGGCTTGATATAGCCTGTTTAACCGCTCCATATGCTCCTTCGCTTCGTTTAACCGATGGTCGTAGATCCCTACGATGACAAGGATAATCAACGCATAGGGCCAAACCTTTTTTAAAAATTTCCTGATCAATGTATCATCTGCCGTTTCTGGTTGTAGTGGTATACCGTCGCCAATGGCATACCTATGGATTGTAGCATAGGATTAATTCGACCAATATAAGAAATGATTTCCATAGCTTCAGTGGCTTTTCTATACCCAGATCGTAACTAATCCATAAGAAGCTATAGCTGATAATGCCTTTATAAAAGGTCTTTAATAATAGTGATGTGTTAGGGGATGCGCCTGACGAGCAGGCGCGATGGATTAAGGATTTTTTAACGAAGCTGGAAGAACGAATGACTCATGAATAACCGCACGCCCTTTGGAACGAACTCGAGCCGCTTCCCAGTCAGCATAAACATATCCTGTGCTTCTCTATAGCTTCTGCAATTCAAGCCATTCTTCCATCTTGGGGATGGATTCTGCATAATGCTTAATAGCACCCAGGGTTACGGAGACCTGCTCTGTTCCTGTCTTCTGTTCTTCTTCATCCATACATTCGATCCACAAAGACCGCTTTAGACTATATTCCAGCCATTCCAGTTTGGACAATAATCCTCCATCCAGAATCGGCCTCCAATCGGATGGAATGCGCCCCTGAGCTGACTTATAACCATGTATAAAGGCAGAAAATTTCTCCTTCTGTATCTCACCCGTCTCATTTCCGGACCAATAAACCACGGTTTCCAGTAAGTCCAGCGACGGATTTTTATAACCGGCGGATTCCCAGTCAATCAGTATGGGTTCATGACCTGACCACAGTACGTTTTTCGGGTCCAAGTCCCCATGCGTAATCACCCATTCAGAAGAAAGCCCGTTCACCGATTCAATGGCGGCTGCATTCCATCGATGTAAATGTTCCATGCTTTCGAGCAGCTGACCGGTCCACTCGGCATGGTTTTCTTGTCCTTTCTCCAAATAGAAGCTCCAATCCGTTAAAGTCGAATTCGAGAATAGTGGTGTTTCGATTCCTAAAACTGAAAAGTCGATCCAATGCAGCTTTGCTAGAATGTCACCCATTTTTTCGCAATGAGCCGTGTCTATTTCACCATGCTTCAGGCTGTTCTCACTGTTCCAATCAAAAACAAGATAATACCTGCCCTCTAATCGCTGCAGCGACTCCCCGTCAAACTTCTTTGCGGGAAGCGCAGGAATGAATTTTGCCGCGTAATTCGCAATCCGCTCAGACATGATGTAGTTGTTCACTGCAGTTGGTCTGGTCATAATCTGCGGATTTAATGCCTTCACGGCATATTTGCCAGTCGCAGTTTCCACCGCGTACATTTTGTGAAGCAGCCCACCGGTAACCGGTACAGGGGCCGATTGCAATTCGCCTAACTTCAGCACATGGCACAATTTTTGAAATTCGGAGATACTCGATTTCTCATGCATGCTTGCACAGCTCCTTATGAGGGGATTCGGAAACTACAAAACGAACTCCAACTGTACATCCCGTGGATCGTTCTCCAGCAACTTCCGGCTAACCTCCGCCGCTTCCCGGCATCCCATTGCACCATAAAAGGCAATCGTTTCTTCGGCTGAACCTGCGCAGATATACAATTTCTCAGCTCCCCACTCCCTCGCCTGATGAGCCGCGATCGTGAACAGCTTTTTACCGATACCTTTACCTCTATGCTCCAGCGTAATGAATAATTGATCCAATATTTCCCGCCATGCATTTTTAATATATTGAGATGGGTTCATACCGTTAATGAGTTCAGCTTCCTCAAAACTTAATTTCCTGTAATTCCACATGGGCTCCCTCCGTTGGCTCGCATTCATACTTGGTAATTTTACCATAAGCTCCAGGTATTGAATGGCTATAACCAAACTGTCCTGCTTTCGGGGAGTTCAAACCTGATCCTTGCGAATCCGGATTTAAACCAAACGTTCTGTGACCCGGAAAAATCATAATAAAAACAACAAGCTCCGATTGGCCTGTTGAACCCAGTATCCGATCGGAGCTTTGTCATTTAATTATTCCGCTTGCTAAAATTTATCTTCCCCTTTTTAGTCTAAACGCCGGGCGACATGAAGAACAGCGCCCCAATGGCGGCGGACCGACGAGTCCGCACGGCTGTTCAGGCGAATCCGGATTTCACCAAATAGCTTCTCACGCTTCCATTCCTCCATAAGAATGTGGTCGGAGAACGTTTTCAGAAGGTTAATGTATTCTTCCGCATGATAGATGCGCTCCCAGTCGAAATGCCGAACATGAACGACCTCAAACAGGCCGCTTTGCCCGATCTCTTCTTGCTGCTCCTGGAGTTCCCCCGGACTTGGCCAGTCGGTGTCTTTCGGTTTGCCTTCGCCCAGTTCATCGTATACGTCCTGGATTTCACGGAAGAACGGATCCCCGTCGTCCGGAAAAACGTGAGTGGCGTTCCAAAAAGCCAAATGTCCGCCGGGACGTAGGACCTGCCATGCCTTGGAATACCGAACCTTCGGATCAATCCAGTTCCAAGCGGTGGCGGCAAATACCAAATCGAACCTTTTCGCCGCCTCAGGCTGCCAGTCTTCGAAGCTGCCCGTTATAATTTCGGCACCCATTCCGGCAAGGTTGCGGCGGGCTGCTTCCGCAAGATCCGCTCCAAGCTCCACGCATGTCATGTTGAATCCACGTTTGGCTAACGGTAGGGTCGCCTTTCCTGTCGCACAACCGATTTCCAGCAGACGATCCCCCGGATGCAAATCAGCCGCACGGACCAGATCGTCCAGCAAAGCTTCCGGGTACTCCGGCCGTGCCTGCTGGTACAGATCGGCCGCCTGCTCAAAGGTTTGACGCAATTCTTTATAATCGTGTCGAGAGTGCATGATTTCCTCCTTAACCGCTGCTTATGTCACTATTTACTTTGGAAATCCCGCCCATTACTCCAATCGTAGTCCGGTACGCGTACCCCAGGATCGTAACACGAAACGCAGGCTTCTTTCCAGAGCCTAAACTTCTGACTTCTTCCTCCGGCACCTCAATTCCTGTTTCGGTCTTTCTGTGCAGCTGCAGGTCAGCAGTAAATGTTACCATATCGCAACCTCCTCGATATGAATTGAAATTTTTCATCCCTCTAAAGTAGTCGACCAATACAGGCACCAAAGCGGCCACCCATCAGGTTGTTATTTCTTGCGAATTGCTTTTATCCCGTTCAGCTAAAAAAGCAATCGGACACCCGGCAGCCGTTAAAAGATGGGCTGACTCCAAGCTATTAAAATCCTCTTCTCGCACCTATCCATATTATGGTATAGTAAAAACTAGTAATCTAGGTCTATGGAACCAGAAGATTCGCTGGAGACCTAGATATTTTGATGGAACCGGCTTTCAATTACCGCAGCCGGATCGATACAAGAACGCTGGGGGGAGCAGGGTGTATTGTCATCAGTGCGGGGCAAAGTGTGCCCCGGAGCAGAAAGTATGCGGAAAGTGCGGAGCAAGATTATTGACGGAAGAAGTGCGGCAGGCCGTTCTTGAAGTAGCCGCGGGCACCGAGGCTATCCGGCTGCCTCAAGCTGCGGCAGGCAGGCCGGGAGATGATCAGCGCCCGGCACAGGCTGTCGTCACCAAGAGGGGAAGCGGCCGGGTATTCCAGTGGATCATCCCTTTTCTGCTTGCCGGAGTGGTTGGCCTGGGTCTTACGCTCTATTACAAGTATGAGCAGTCCGTAAACCAGGAAGTGACGGCGCTTCAGCAGCAAGCCAAGAAAGAGGCGTTGGACGGGCGGTATTCGGAAGCGGTGCAGCTGCTGGAACGGGCCGAAGAACAACGGCCGCGCTTCGCCGCACTGACCCGGGACCGGGAGCTTGCGGCCAAGGCCGCTCAGCTCAAGAATCAACTCGACGGCGCTTCGGCACAGCTTAAGGCCAAGAAGCTGGATGAAGGGGAAAAAGCGATGAAGCAAATCGCGGATATGATCGGCAAGCGGCAGGAGCCGCTGTTCGCACCGCTTCAGAAATCGCTGGCGGCGGACCAGGTCATGCTGACAGTGCTTCGCATCAAAGGCCAGCTGGACAAGCTGAACACAGTCGATGCGCTGGTCGACAAGCTCGATACGGTCCGCGGCCTCAGCGGCCAGGAAGCGGCGGCCGTCAAAGCGCAGATTATTAACAAAATCGCCGGAATCAGTTATTCGTCAGCCGAAGAGAAGCTGCGGAAGAAGGATTTTGCCGGAGCGCTGGAAGCGGTGGACAACGGATTGTCCTACGCTGCGGACAATCCGAAGCTGACATCGTACCGGAAGCAGATTTCAGAAGCGAAGCGGGAGTTTGAGGAGGCTGAAGCGAAGCGTATTCAGCTGGCCCAGCAGAAGGCCGCCGAAGAAGAATTGAACAACCGGACCGCCGCCGTTGATGTATCCGGCGTTACGGCCGTGCTGGACGATTACGGCGATCTGACCATTTCCGGGACGGTCACGAACACCGCGACCCGCCCGATCTATTCGGTCAGCGTTTACCTCAATGTTTACAGCAGCTCCTCCGGTGCCTACATAGGCGATGCATATGCCAACGTTTCCCCGTTCAGTCTGGAGCCGGGGGAATCCGGGAACTTCTCGACATCTTACTATGGGGTCTACGAACAAGCGGAAGTCTCGGTTGATAACGCATCCTGGTATTTGGAATAGGGGGAACGGAATATGAGTAAAGGCATTTGGATCAGCGCACTGGCCTCCCTGATCATCCTCGGCTTGGGAGGCGGCGGGACGTATTACATTCACAGGACGGCCGAGAACGAGCTTGGCGGGCAGCCGCTGCTCGCGGTGCAAACGACAGCCAAGGCAGCCACTGCAGCGGCGGTGACGAAAGAAAAAAAGACGCGCAAGGAGATTATTGAGGACAGCCAGAAACGGGTCGTCACGATCGAAAGCGGAGACGGGCTCGGCTCCGGATTTCTGTATAACGATCAAGGTGACCTGTTAACTAACGCCCATGTCGTAACCGGATCACGGCAGGTAACGGTACGGACGCTGAATCATGAAGAATATAAAGGAACCGTCATCGGGATCGGAACCGATACGGATGTTGCGGTCGTTCGCGTGCCTGAGCTTAAGAAGCTCGCCCCGCTTCCCATAGCCGGTGGCTACAAGGCGGAGGTCGGGGACGAGATCCTCGCGCTCGGCAGCCCTTTGGGTCTGGAAAACACCGTAACGACGGGTATTATCAGCGGACTCGGCCGCAGCTTCGACATTGATCCGTACACCTACAGCAATCTGTACCAAATCTCTGCGCCGATTACCCACGGCAACAGCGGCGGACCGCTGGTCAATGCAGAAACGGGTGAGGTGCTGGGCATCAACTCGGCGGCTGTGTCCGAGGGACCGGGAATTGGGTTCAGCATACCGATCTCCAGCATTCTTCAGCAGGCCAGGGAATGGTCCAAGACCCCGATGACTGAGCTTCCGGCTGCCGACGGCGGAGATGAGTATGGTACGGACAGCAACGGAACGGTCGCGGACGAGCGGGACATCGTCGCTTACTTCTATCAAAGCCTGAATAACGGCGATTACGTTACGGCGTATTCCCTGCTCGGCAGCGAATGGCAGAGTGGGATCAGTTATGAGGATTTCCGGGCGGGATATCTGAATACCGGTGATATAACGCTAGGCTCCCTGACGCTTGAAGAGCAGGACGACGGCGCATTGGTCAGCGTTGATATTACGGCCGAGGAGCGGCGCAAGAGCGGCACCGTCTATCAAGGTTACCGGATGAGCTACACGGTCGGATATGAGAACGGAGAATTGAAAATTTTGCACGGAAAAGGGAAGAAGATTTAAGTCTCTCGTCCCTGGAACAGCCCCTGTCCCTTGTGGATAGGGGCTTATTATTTACGGGAAGCGCCGGTCGAAAGCTCCATCTCTTCCTTTTGGCCCTTCCACTCGACGGTAACCTGAATGGTTGAGTCCTCCAGCGGAATAGCGCCGTTGCCTCCGGATCCGCTAACGACGTCTCTGTTCCCTGACAATTTTTGTTCCCCGCTCCCACTCATCGTTGTGCCGATGAATTTATATTTCACTCTCCCTACGTTAGCCGGGTCTTTCCCTTTGTACCGGATCTGGAACCGGTCCATATGATCTTCACGGTTTATTTTGGTAATCGTATAGCTGGCAGACCAATGTTTACTTTCGCCAGTAAATTGAATCATGGAAGGATGATTAAGACAGCCGGATAACAACGTAAAAGTAACGATGCATAAACCAATGAGCACTTTCTTGATTGGAATCCCTCCCCGCCATTCTAAAGATGTATATATACATAGAACGCGATAAAATCTGAGAAGTTGGCGTAAACCATCGATTAAAAGGAAAAAGGCTTATGCATGAAAAACCGATGCCGCAAGGCATCGGTTTATTTTCAGAAAGGCAATGTATCCACTTATTCGTCCCAATTCGAGTGAAGAACCAAATCACAGAAGTTCGGACGTTTGTATCCTGGCAGCAGCCGCTCGCATACATCCGATTTGATGTTCCCAAATGTCGTTTCCGGCTTATGCTTGAAGCCTTCCAGAAAAGCGTTCAGGATCTTGCTCTTAAACTGATTCCGGGGGAACGCCGTTACGATTTGTTCACGAATCTCCGGGGTGATCTCATCAAAATTTTCTCCCATGACATCATAACCGACACCCGAATAAATCAGCGCAACTTCCGGCTCCTTATACTGTGCAATGCCGATCGTCGTGTGCAGGGCGACGGCATCCCAGACGCGCCGGATCGACTCCTCCGGAACCTGATGCGATTCCAAAAACCTCCTTGCCGCATTGGCCCCGTCAACCTCAAACCGCTTGTCAGGACTACTGAAGTGCTTGGTTAATCCCAAATCATGGAACAAAGCACTAATATACAGCAGCTCGGCATCATACGTGATTCCCGCCTGCTCCCCCTGTACGGCACCAAACAGATACACCCGATGAGAATGGTTCCACAGCAAATCATCCCCATGATCCCGAAGCAGCTCGGCAGCCTGTCTGGCTAATGCGCTGTCCGGGATTTTTACATGACCGATGGATAAGGACATTGTCATACACCTCGCAAAAAAGGATTGTGTTGTTGATGCCCTCATTGTAAAATCCACTATATAATAGATCAATGTTATGATTTCTATGATAATAATAGATAAATCACATCATTTGGACGCTCATAGCATTCATACGCTCATCATGCCATCCTACACATCGGGAGGAAACAAATCATGGAGATACGGCAGTTGGAATATTTCCAAGCGATTTGCGAGGAGCTTCACTTCACGCGGGCCGCAGATAAATTAAATGTGACCCAGCCTACGCTGAGCCATCAAATCAAGTCGCTTGAAGACGAAATCGGCACCCCTCTTTTTGACCGAATCGGGAAGAAAATCGCGTTGACCGAGGCGGGGAGGATCCTGAAGTCGCATACGGCTGTCATTTTCAACGCACTCCAAAGCGCAAAGGACCAAATGAACGAGCTGCAAAGCGGAGATCGTGGAACGCTCGCCATCGGCTCTCCCCCCGGGGAGTTAAATCATTTGGTGTCCTCGCTTCTGGTCGATTTCAACCAGAAATATCCGAACGTCACGGTCAAAATCGTTGAATCCGGAAACGTTACGGAGAAGGTAGTGAATAATGAACTCGATGCGGCCGTGACCATTCTGCCCGTCGACGATGACCGGCTGGATAAAATCCCTTTATACTTCGAACAGTTTTATTTAACCGTCTCCTCCAGCCATGAGCTTGCCCAGCGAAAAGAGATTGGCTTTACCGAAGTGGACCGGCTGCCGTTGATCCTGCTTCCCGAGAACCACAAGTGCCGTCAGCTAGTGGACGCGACCTGCCGCATAACCGGCAAACAGATGAACCCCTTCGTCGAAACCAATTCCATCAGTACCATCTTCAATTTGGTTAAATCGGGTGCCGGCGTCAGCATCTTATCCAAATCGCTGATCGATCTGAACCGTGACAGTGCGATATCCGCAATCCCTATCGTCAATCCCACCTTATACCGGCAGATCGTCATCATTATGAATAAGGATAAATTTTTAAGCCAAGCGGCCCGGGCATTTATTTCCCTTCTTCAGCAATTTGTCGAAAATAACAAGTTAGGCAATCCGGTCCCCCATGCGGTGTTCGAGAACTAGAGCCCGCTCGTGATCGCGTTAATCTTTTCCCGTCCAACACGAAAACTGCCGCATTTGAACGGTACCCCCAATGGTTAGACATCGGCTAATCGTTGGAGGTGCTACTCAACTTCGCGGCAGTTCGTTGTTATGTTTACCCTTTGACCGAACCGATCATCATCCCTTTCACAAAGAAACGCTGCAGGAAGGGATAGAGTGCCAGCACCGGAACGCTGGCGACCATGATGAGGGCATACTTGATGAGCTCCGCGTACCGCTGGGCTTCCACGATCGTTTCCGGGTCGACGACGGCATCGGTCCCGTGGGCCGACATCTGGCTGGAAATCAGGATGCTGCGCAGGATTAACTGCAGGGGATACAGATCCGCGTCGTGCAGATAAATCAGCGCGCTGAAAAAGGAGTTCCACTGGGATACCGCGGTAAACAGCGCCATAACCGCAATGATGGGCGCCGACAGCGGAATGACCATGCTGAAGAAGAAGCGGAAGGTCGAGCAGCCGTCGACCTTGGCCGACTCCAGCATTTCCTCCGGCAGCGTATTTTGGAAGAATGTCCGCACCACGATGACGTAATACGCCGATGCGGCTGTGGGCACAAACAGCGCCCAGATCGTGTCGACCATACTCAAGTTTTTGACCACCATATAGGTCGGGATCATGCCCCCGCTGAAAAACATCGTAAAGACGATCAGCACCATAACCACATTTCGTCCGGCCAGCTCCTTGCGCGATAAGGCGTAGCCGCCCGGGATCATGATCGCTAAGCTTAGCGCGACGTCCAGCACCGTATAAAGAATGGTATTCGCGTAACCTTTCCATACGTCGTGGTTCTGCAGGATGATGCGGTATCCTTCCAGCGTAAACCCTTTAGGCCAAAGGCTGACGCTCCCGGAATTGACGGCCGTCGGTTCGCTGAACGAGGAAATGACGATGAAATACAAAGGATACAGGACAATCAGCAGAATAACGGACAGTATCGTATAGTTGCACAGGTCAAACACTTTGTCTGCACGGGAACGGGCAATCCTTGCGGTATGGTCGAATGCTTCCGTTTTAGCCATGAGCGCTCCCTCCTAGAACAAGCTTTGCTGCTTCAATTTTTTGGCGAGCTGGTTCATCGTCAGCAGCAGGGTAAAATTGATGAGGTTGTCGAACAGGCCGATCGCCGCCGAGTAGCTGTACTGCGCGCCGACCAAGCCGGTCTTGTACACATAGGTTTGAATCACTTCCGATGAATCGATATTCAAGGAGTTCTGCATCAGCAGCACTTTCGAGAAGCCCAGGGAAGCAAAGTGCCCCATTTTGAGAATGAGCATGATCATAATGACAGGCATGATCGTAGGAACGTCAATATGCCGCACCCTTTGAAATTTATTGGCCCCGTCCATAATCGCGGCTTCATGAAGCTGCGGATCGACGGACGTCAAGGCGGCCAAATAGATGATCGCGCTCCAGCCCGTCGTTTGCCAAATCTCCGAGATGACGTACATCGGTTTGAACCAGGCCGCTTCACCGAAAAAATTGATCCTTTCCCCGCCGAAGAGGTCGATCCAATTGTTGATCATCCCCGTCCGCGGATTCAAGAAAATGTACAGCATGCCGACCAGTACGACGGTCGAAATAAAGTGCGGGGCGTAAGTAATGGTCTGAACCCATTTCTTGAAGCGGAGCCGGGCGACCTGATTCAGCATGAGCGCGAACACGACCGCGATCGGGAAGGCAAAGACCAGGTCGTACAGATTGATCAGCAGCGTATTTTTGAGCGTATTCCAGAATTGATAGGACCGGAAGAAGCGTTCGAAATGCTCGAACCCCACCCATGGGCTCCGCCAAATCCCGTCAATGGCGCGAAAATTTTTAAAAGCGATCTGAAGACCGTACATGGGCGCATACTGAAATATCGCGAAATGCAGCAAAAGCGGCAGCAGCAAAACGTAGAGCTGCCAGTTGCGGATGACCCGCTGCCACAGCGAAGCAGCCTTCGGTTTCGCGGGCCTCTCCAGCTGTGCGAGCGCCGTCCTTTCGATTTTGGTGTTCATCGTTATCAACCGTCCTTTACGTTACGCGGGGCCGGAAACCAGCTCGCTAACGGATGTTGGGGGCAGTTTTCTATTTGGCCAGGTTCGCTTTATTCGTATCGTAACCGTCCTGGTACACCTTCGTATAATCGCTCAGCCCCATTTTGTTCAGCGTCTCCAGGTACGTATTCCACTCTTCGTCGATGCCCCCTTTGGCGATCCATTGGGCTTCCATTTTATCCGTGTACGTTTTGATATCCGTCTGATACTGCTCGATGCTCTTGTACTGCGTGTCCGTGAACATAATATTCGGGTATACCCAAGGCTTCATATACGGAACCAGAGCTTCGTACCACTCGTCAAAATCGGGATCCAGCTGCCCGGGCTCCGCTTTCGGCAGAATCTGCTTGTCGCGCATTTCCTGCGAGTAGCCGTAGACGAAGTCATTGTAAGGCGTCTCTTTGACCTTCCATTCGCCGGCCGTATAGTTGTCCGGATTCGGGATGGTGTCATACGTGCCGTCAGCCAGCTTCTTCAGACGGTTCGGACCCTCGCGGAGCTTCATGGACATCTCCGGCTCATAAGCCCGGTCGACCCATCTCATCGTCGCCTCGGGGTACGGATTAGCCTTCGTGATGACGAACATGCCCGGGGTCATCTGCAAATTGTTGCGCGGGGTGATCTGGGAGCCGTCGGGCCCGGCGAGCGGAATCATCGGCGAACCGTAATCCCACCGGTAGTCCGCATTGGTGATCTGGTCGGCGCTCCAGGCGAAGAACGCTCCAGCAGACGCCTTTTTGCCGGAGGATACCTTGGCGATCAGCTGGGTGGAGTTTTGCGTCATGCTGTCCGGATCGATCAGCCCTTTTTCATACAGTGAGTGCAGGTACTTGACCGTATTTTTGAATTCCTCCGTCGCTCTGACGAATACCACCTTGTCATCCTGCACGATAAAAGTTTCGTCGATCGTATTGAAGGATCCGAACAGGTAGCCGAACCCATACTGTGAGTCGCCGAAGACGCCGGTCAGCGGAATTTCGTTATTCGGATTGCCGTCTCCGTCCATGTCCATCGTTTTGAATGCCTCGAGTGCCTTCGTGAGCTCCTCCGTCGTCTTCGGCATTTCCAAGCCGGCCTTCTTCAGCCATTCCTTGTTCACCCACAGCGTATTCCCGTCGGCATGCTTATACTCCGACATGTTGGCCATCGGCAGGGAATAAATATGCCCGTCCGGAGCTGTGATCGCCTGCCGTACTTCAGGGTATTTGTTCAGAAAATCCGTCAAATTCGGCGCGTATTTCTCGATGAGCTCCTCCAGCGGAATAAACATGCCGTCCGCGCCTCCAGTCACGACCTGCGAGCTGCTGAGCTCCAGCAGCACGTCGGGAAGATCGCCGCTGGCGATAATCAGGTTGCGCTTTGTCGCCCAATCGGTGCCCGGGCTGAGGTTCCACTTCATCTGAACATTGGTCCCTTCGTTGATTTCCTTAATCGTCTCAAGCTCATTCCAATTCGTTCCCGTTCGTTCATCGTAAGTACCGGCAATGGTCAGGGATATCGGCTTATCGACAATCGGCAGCCCCGTCTCATGAAAGCCCGCGGACTCGCCCTTCGAATCGCCGCCCCCGGAACAGCCCACCAGCAGCAGGATGGCGCTTAACACGGCCGCCATGGAACCTGCACGTTTGTTACGCATGTTCACGATCGTATTCCTCCTCAAGGCTTGTTTTGACATGAACAACATGTTGGATCGCTTTCACCCACATGTTAGCAACCTCCGCTCGGATGAGTCCATGCACGCTCTTTTACTGTACATGTATTTTGTTTCAGCAAAGTCAGGGCCTTGTTGGCGGAACGTCAAGTTTTGGAGAAGCATCCCGAATGTTGTCGCCTCTCCTTCCCATCCCTGAAACAAAGTGCATCCCCAATGAAGGATTACTGCATGTTCATGCATCTTCGCCACTCGTATAATGAAAACCAATTCACGCTTCTTAAGCGGTGCATGGCTTAAAGGGCCGTGTTCATCCGCGAAGATCCAATGAGAAAGTAGGGGTTATATGGAAAGCCAGTTGCAACGCGAAGTTATCAGAACACAAGTGCTTGTCCTTGGAGGCGGGGCCGGGGGCGTCGGGGCAGCCATTGCAGCCGCACGGGAGGGAGCGCAGACCATGATCGTGGATCGGCAGGGCTTCCTGGGCGGAAACATGACGATTGGACTGCCTTTGCTGGCCTTCCTGGATGCCCAGGGACGCCAGGTTACCCGCGGCCTTCCGCAGGAAATCGTCGACCGCTTGACCCTGCTTGGCGGTTCCTTCGGACACCGGGAATGCCCGCTGCACAATTCGACGACGGTCATCGATCCCAGCTTGATGAAAATCGTCATTTTTGAAAAAATCAAACAGTATGGGGTACTGCCCCTGCTGCACTGCGAAATCATCGGAACGAACGTGGAGGATGGTGAGCTGAAATCCGTTCTCCTAAAAGGAAAAGGCCGGGAAATCGAGGTTTTCGCCGATGTCTTCATCGATGCGACCGGGGACGGCGACGTCGCTTATATGGCGGGCGCCTCGTTTGAGAAAGGGCAATACGCGAACGGGGAAACCCAGCCGCCTACCCTGATGTTTACCGTCGGCGGCTTTGATCTCGAACGGTTCATGGATTTCCTCGGGGAGCATCCGGAGGAGCTCCGGCACGGATCTTCGATGAAGATCCGCCCCGGCTATACGGCGGAGTTTCTGCGGGCCAGCGAAAATCACGTGTTCGTCGGCTTGAAAAATACGGTTTCCAGGCTCAGGCAGGAAGGCAAATGCCCGATCAGCCGCGATACGATCATCTATATCAATCTGCCCAGAGAGGGGTACATTGCCCTGAACTGCATCCGCATCCTGAATTTTGATGGGACAAAGGTCGAGGAGCTAAGCCGCGGCGAGATCGAATCGCATCTGCAGATCCTTCCCCTGATCGACATGCTGCGCGAGCACATCCCGGGGTTTGAGCAGATTTACTTGTCCTCGATTGCCCCTTTTCTGGGCATCCGTGAAACGAGGCGGATCATGGGCAAGCAGATGATCCGCGAAGAGGCGGCCGTGAACGGCGTCATTCCGGATGACACGATCGCGCTCGGCTCCTATATTATCGACATTCACAGCGGTTCAGACGACTCGACCGTTATCCGGTCTCTGGCCGGCCCTTACGGCATCACATACGGGGCAACGATCGCCAAGGACGTGAAACGGCTGATGCTCAGCGGCCGCTGCATCAGCGTCGACCCCGTCGTCTTCGGCTCTTCCCGGGTCATGCCTACCTGCATGGCCGTCGGCGAAGGTGTGGGCATCGGCGCCGCTCTGGCTGCGAAGCAGCAAATCTCTCCGGAGGATGTCGATGTCCGGATCATCCGGCAAAAGCTCAGGGAGCACGGTGCCATCCTCTCGCTGGAGGATGTTGGCGAGGCAAGCGGAACGACAAGTTTATGATGTTGTAAGCTTATATCCATACAGGAGGCGATCACGTTGCAGGAAGCACAATTGACTTTTTTGGGCGGAGTAGGCAAATCAGGAGGCGTGCAGGTTCTGTACGGCAAAGGAAAGCAGGGGCTGTTGTTCGACTTTGGCGTCGAGCACAGCAGCCTGCTGTTTCCGACCCAAGTAACGCTGTTTGAACCGGTGAATGCGTCGCCCGGGCGCGAGCTGCGCCAGTTTTTGCTGGGCGGCATGACCGCCCCGCTGCCGGAGCTGTACGATGCTCAGCATATTGAAGGCCTGGATTGGACCGCGGTTCGGCGGGTCTGGGGAAACCGGGAATTTCCGAACTATGAACGGATTCATCTCTATATTGGACATATGCACACGGACCATATGGCGCTGCTTCCCTTTGCGGATCCGGATCTCCCCGTATATATGAGCCATGATTCGCATTCCTTGTTCCGCGGCATGGTGGCGGGCGGGCACAGCAAGGATACCCGGGCCATGATAACAACCTGCGGCGACCTGACCGTGGTCGATTTCGGAGCGTTTACGATGCAGGTTGTCGAGATGGATCATAATGCGACCGGCGCATCCGGCATCATCATCGACGACGGCACGCATAGGATTGCGTATACGGGAGACTGGCGCCGGCAGGGCAAGCATCCGGATAAGATCGACCGTTTCATCCGGCTGTGCCAGAGCAAACCGATCGACGTGCTCATTACGGAAGGGACGCGTCTTACTTCCGATCCCTCCACCGTTCCGCTGCAGATCACGGAGGAGGCGCTGCTTGCCTCGTTCGCGGAGATTGTTCGCGAAGCGGAAGGGCTGGTGTATCTGCAGATGTCGCCGCGCGATCTAGAGCGGATGGCCGACATGATCGCGATCGCCGCAGACCAAGGAAAAAGCATCGTGATGGAAGTATCGCTTGCCGCCGTCTGGCATGCGGCAAACCGGGAAGGCGTGCAGGCGCTCCATGGACATCCGGCACTTGACGTCCCTGTTCAAGTCATCGATGCCACCATGGCCGAAGGCATTGAGGTGCCATACCCTGCCGTCTCTTTGGAAGAAGTGGCCGAGCGCAAGCCAGAAATGGTCTATTTCTTCAAATTTCCGGACCTTGCGCATATGATTGAATTGGAGACGCTGGGAGGCCTGCAGGGGCAATCGCATTTTATTCAATCGGACTACAGCGTCAAAATCGAGCATGCTGCCGTATCCAAGTTTCTGAACGCCTACGCGATTACCGGCCATTCCCTGTCCAATGGCGGACACGCCCATCCCGAGGCGCTCGCCAGCCTGATCGGCAGCATTGCGCCGCAAACCGTCATTACGCTGCACAGCCGGTTCCCGGAATCGCAGGACACCCGGGGCGTAAAGCCATATTTTCCGGTAAAAGGGGAAACGGTGCCGGTCTCTTCCATTCTGGAAGCCGCGGCAAGCGGCGTAAACCGGTGAGCGTTAGATTCAATCCTGGTAGGGCTGGATTACAATCGGAGAAAAGCTTAGGAGGACAAATCGGTGACATCAATTACGTTTGTCAGGCATGGAATTACCGACCATAATATCGAGAACAGGGCGCAGGGGCATACGCAAAATCCGCTGAACGAAACCGGAAGAATGCAGGCTGCGCGGGTGGCCAAGCGGCTGGCCGGGGAGCCGTGGGATCTGTTGATTTCCAGCGACCTGCGGCGCGCCCTGGAGACGGCCGGCATCATCGCGGCCGAAATCAAGAAGCCGGTCGATTTCTACGATGTGCGTCTGCGCGAGATGGACCGCGGCAAGATCGCCGATACGACCGAAGCGGAAAGGGTCCAGCGCTGGGGAGCCCGTTGGCACGAGCTGGACATGGAGCAGGAAACGGATGAGATGATGCGGGCCCGCGGCCGAAGCTTTGTGGAAGAGATGGCCGCCAGATTTCCGGGCCAAAAAATTCTCGCCGTCACGCACGGCTATTTTCTGGGGCAAACCTTAAAAGAACTGATGCAGGATGAGTCGACGGGCGTCAAGCTGCGCAACACTTCCGTGACGACCATCGTTCTGAATGACACTGCCTGGACCTATTCGCTCTACGACTGCATCAAGCATTTGGAAGTAACCGAGGGCTAGCAGACCGGGACGCGGACAGCGGGGCGCCTATCATCACCGGCATGTGGAATCGACCGGAAGCCGGAGCCTTGCCCTGCCTCCCCCCACAAAGGACACCAGAGCCCGGTTACAGCCGGTTCTGCACGCGGTATCTGGATGGGCTCATGCCCATATTTTTAGAGAACACCCGGCTTAGATACAGGCCGTTCTCATATCCGCAGCAGGTGGCAATCTGGTCCAGCGTCATATCGGTATCCAGCAGCAGCTCGGCCACTTTACTGATGCGCAAAGACCGGACAAAGTCCGAAGGAGCGATCCGGAACGACTTCCGGAACCGGCGCGTAAACTGGACGGGACTAAGGTTCAGCGAATCCGACAGCTCCCTCATGCTGAACGGGGTGTACGCGTTCTGGTAGATCCATTCTGCTGCACGGTTCATCAGCGCATCGTCCGAGTCGGCCAGCAGCTGCTGCTCATCATGGAAATGCTCTCTTTCCCACACCTCGCAGGCGAGCTGCCAGATGTCGTTCATGATCATGTCCTTGCGCAGCACATGCCGTGGTTCTGTCGCTAAATGCAGCTTTCGCAAATAGGCAAAATTGGAAACGAGGCGTTTGTTGTCAAGTGGGCGCGACAAAAACGTCGGCAGCGGCGGGACGGGCCCCGTCCGCTCTTCCCCCATCATTTCAAAGCCGATGTAGTGAAGCGCAAGCGGAGACACCATCTCCCGTTCAAAGGTGAACCCCGGCGGGCAGTACACCAGGTCTCCGGCCCCCGCCTCCCCGCGTTCCTCCCCGATCCGGTAATAGAATTTGCCCGATTCCACGGCAAACAGCACCCAGAAGGAGTAACAATCCACATCCATTTCAAACCTTTCCTTACGCTCGAAATATGCATGAGAAACCAGATGCAGCGTTTGATTCCACAAGGTTGTTGTCGTCATCTATGCATCGTTCCTTTGGCCTGGAAGATAGTTTCATTGTAAATGGATTGCAGCAGGGCGTTCAATCTTTATTTTGGCCCGAAAACATACCATGACCGGAACCAATATGATGGGCAGGGGGCTAAAGCATGGGCTTCTGCACAGTCACCCTTTTGCCCCTGGGCGTATGCTGTAGATAAAAGGAGGGCTGTTCATGCCGCTTTTGCTGCAGTATACGGACATCGAAAATGAAGAGCTTCCTCTGGAAGCCTGGAAGAAAGAGGCCTGCCGGCGGTTTGCGGCCAAGATGACGGACCGGGAAGCCCGGTTCCCCTGCATTCCGGCCACAAGGGCGTTTGCGCTCGGTCATCTCCGTTACGGTTTTGCGCCAAGTCCCTGGGACGATTCGGCAGGTCCGGAGCTCGCGGAGATCCTTGCCGAATATGGCAGAGCTTCGCGGTCTTTCGGGGATTACTCCTCCTTGGTTGTTTTTTTCGAGGCGGAGGAGAACGTTAGAGAGGTTCTGGCGTATGAAGATGCATTCTGGAACTTACTGAACCAGGTCAGCCGTTTAGACCGTACGCCGTGGCCGGAGGAAATCCCGGAAGATCCCGAGCAGGCGCTGTGGGAGTTCTGTTACGATGGCGAGCGGTATTTCGTCTACTGCGGCACCCCGGCACATACGTCCCGTCAGAGCCGAAGCTTTCCCTTTTTCATGCTGGCTTTGACGCCGCGCTGGGTGTTGGACCAGTGGAACGCCTATCCTGAAAAAGCGGCTGAGATCGCTCCCCGGATCCGTGCCCGCCTTGCCGCATACGACACCGTACCGGTGCATCCGGAATTAAAGCCTTACGGATCGCAGGGGAATCTTGAATACAAGCAGTATTTTTTGCGCGATGACGATACCTCGCCGGCCGGTTGCCCCTTCCATCGGGCAATAACGGAGCGGGCAGGGAAGTAGAACGGTTTGGCTCTCGATCAAGCAGCAGATGCCCGTGCGGCGGCCCTGCTGCTTTTTAATGCCGTATTCCGTCTTAATGCATTCCTTCTTAACGTCATACCAGGCATTTGAGCTCCCGGCTTACTTCTCCGATGATCTCCCGGACTCCCTCCTCAATCTGTTCCGGCTGCGCCCTCGCAATGCTGATTCTTAAAAACTTCTCCTGCTCCCTATAGTCCGATAAATAGAACCGTTTGCTCGAAACGACGAGAATCTTTTTTGCGGAAAGCCGCTCAACGAGGCGTTCCAGATTGACCTTTTTCGGCAGCTTGAACGGAACATACAATCCCGAGGACACAGGGGGGATATCGATCAGACCTGAACCGTTATGCCGGAGAACCGCCTTATTCAGTTCGCGGATCCGGTCAGCATATTGGCTGCGTATCTTTCGCTTGTGCCGCTCATACATACCGCTTTTGATGTACACTTCAAGCGCTGCCTGGGACAGCTGCGATGTGTCGGCATATCTTTTGTATTCGCAGAACGCCTTCAGCAGCTTCTCCGGCAGCACGGCGGCCCCGAGCCGCAGCCCCGGGAATATTATTTTTGAGAAACTTTTCAAATAAATGACGTGCGACATGCCGCTGTAGGCATAAATGGGATCTGTTCCCGGCTCTTCTCCCAGATCGGCCATGTAATCGTCCTCTACGACATAAACGTCGTATTTGCCGGCCAGCCGGGCAATCGCCTTTCTTTCTTCCCGGCTGAATGAAGTCCCTAGCGGGCTGTGATACCTGGACATGGTGTAGAAGAATTTGATCCCGCCGTGTTTGAACTTCTCCTCCAATTGCTGCAAATCAATGCCAGACGTCGTCCGGGAAATGCCGCATACCGGGATGCCCTCCGCCTCAAGATACCGTAAATAGATGTCGTAACTGGGCTGTTCGACCAAGATGATGGACTTCCCATTCGGGAACGGCATTTTTGCTAATATCTCGAGCGCTTGGTTCGCACCCGCCGAGACGATGATCCTCTCCGTTTGGGCAAACACCTGGTCTTCCGCGAAATGGGAAACGAGCGTATGACGGAGCTTCTCCAGACCTTCGGCTTCGCCGCAGGTGAACAGATGGCTCTGGTACGTGTCCAAGGCCTGGTTCAAAGCGTGCCGGAAATCCAAATACGGAAACAGCGACGGATCGGGCGATGCCGAGGCGAAATCGATCTGCCCGCCCTCCGCAGCGTCGGGCCCTTTGCCGGGTTTCTCCACAACATAGTAGCCGCTTTGGGAGATTGAGTAAATCATGTGACGGCTCTCCAGCTCCGTGTATGCCCGTGTAACCGTGCTGACGCTGCAGCCATACATCTTCGCCGCATTGCGGACGGAAGGCAGCTTCTGACCCGACTCGAACTGCCCTTCGCTGATTTTTCGTTCGATATCGCCAAGGATATCCAAATATTTTTTCATTTTGTTTCCTCACTCTAATTGCGTTATGTATAGAAGACGGCGCAACTGTTACGGTACACTTTGCTGAAAATGCGGTTGTTCCAGACCGCCCGTTGCCATAACATGGCGGTATAAAGGATGCAAGTTCGCGAACAAGATCCTGACTATAGATTAAGGGAGTTGACCCGTTCATGTCATCAACTGTTCAATCCGATTTTCTCACCGTCATCCGTGAGCGCCATTCCGTGCGATATTTCGATCCCACACACCTTATCAGTGAACAAGAAATCAAGCATCTGCTGGAGCTTGCGGGCAGCGCTCCTTCGTCCTGGAATCTGCAGCATTGGAAGTTCGTCGCCTTTACCGACATGGATGCTAAACACAAGCTCCTTCACGCTGCGAACGGCCAACGGCAGGTCGTCGATGCATCCGTGACCGTCGCCGTGCTCGGCGACCTCGAGGCTAACCGGAATGCCCCAGCGATTTATGGACCTGTTATGGAAGGCGGGCCTGAAGATGCTTACGCCGGCTATGCTTCATCCCGAATCCTGTTTGATCAAATCGATAAGGCCTATGCGGTGGACGCCTCCTCACCCTACCGGCGCGACGAAGCAATTCGCAACGCTTCACTGGCAGCCATGCAGCTGATGCTCGCCGCCAAAGCGATGGGTCTGGACTCCGGCCCGATGGTCGGCTTCGACGCCGACGCATTCGTCAAAGCGTTTCACGTTCCGCCGCGTTATATTCCGGTCCTGCTCGTCGCGATAGGGAAAGCCGTCAAGCCAGCCAGGCCGACCACGCGCTTCCCGGTGGAGAAGACGATCGTCTGGAACGGATTTGATCCTGGCAGCGCTAAACTTTGATGCCGTAAGGCAGCCTCATCATACCATATTTTGGAACTGGTATGGCTTTTTACGGCGAAATACCAAAAAGAACCTCGGGATCCCGCCCAAGGTTCTTTTTCACAACAATATCGGTTAAAAAATTGTCGGCACCATTCCCCCATCCATACGGATCGGAGCGCCTTTGAAAGCAGATGCATAAGGGCTGCATACAAAAGCAGCCAATCTGCCGATTTCAAACGGCCGGATAAACCGCTGAATTTCGGATTGGGGCAGGCCTGCCGCCATAAACCTCTTCTCTTTTTCCGAGAAGGTCAAATCCTCGTCAGCGTACATCCCCTCAATGATTTGCTGCACATTTTCAGAGAGGGTCGGTCCCGGCATGATCGTATTCACGGTAACTTCGGTGCCTTTTGTCAATTTGGACAAGCTCTTCGACAGAGATAACAGCATCGACTTGGTCACGGCATACTGAGGCATTTGTCCCGAAGGCATCAACGCTTCCTCGCTCGCAATAAAGAGAACCCGCCCATCATCCTGCTTCAGCATGTTAGGCAGATAGAATTTGGTCAGTCCGTTGGCGGCAAGAACATTCGTGCGGAAGTAGGTTTCCCACACTTCGTCGTCAACGTTCTCATATGGCATGATCTCATAGATTCCCATGTTGTTCACCAAGATATCAACCTGGGGGAACTTGTCAAATAAAGCCTCTCTTTGCTCTATATCTACAAGATCGGCTGTCGCCTTCTGAGGAGAGGTCGCCGGGAAGTTCGCCTTGATTTCATTCACCGTTCGTTCTACCTCCGCATCGCTCCGGCCGTTAATGAGTACGTGAACACCTTCTTTGGCCAGCTCGATAGCGATGGCTTTCCCGATCCCTTTCGTCGATCCTGTAACTAACGCTGTTTTATTGTGTAATCCCATATCCATAACAAAATCTCCTTTTAATCCGGATAGAGATGATGTTACCTGAGCGAGAGGGTTCAGTAACTAGCCTGCTGCGCCAACGTTCTTGCTGTACACGCCAATATAATAACAGAATATCCCGACACGCCGAAGCAGGCCGAGGTTTGGAAATCTATCGAAAATCGGGCTCTACTCGCTGTCCTTCTGCTCACGAGTTCGCACTTACATGCTCAGCACGCCAATGGGATGGAGTATTTCCTTCCCAAAGCCGGAAGGCCCGGTAAAACGAATTCTGGTCTTCGTATCCAACCAGGAAAGCGACCTCTTTAATATCAAGCGAAGGGTCCGCCAAATATTCCCGTGCCTGCTCATGTCTGGCTTGCGTCAGCAGGTGCTTGAAGCTTGTGTTCTCCTCTGTAAGCCGGCGCTGCAAGGTACGGTCGCTCATCCCGAGCTCTCTGGCGACAGCCTGAATGTCGGGGCGCCCTGCCGTGAGGCTGCGCTTCAGAATCCATTTGACCGTCTCGGGGAACGAGCGGCTGCGCTGCTGCTCATCGAGCGACCGGTCCAGCGCGGGAGTCAGAATGTCCAGCAGTTCTTCGTTGTACGATAGAAAAGGCCGATCCAGATCTCTCCGATGCAGCGTCAGCCGGTTGCCTGTTGCACCTACCTGGATCCGGCATCCGAAATAACTTTCAAGGGTCTGGATATCACCCATCGGCTGCGAAAATTCAACGGACCGTGCTTGCACAGGCTGCCCTGTCCCCCGGCGCCCAAGCTCCATGAGGCATGCCAGCGTGATGCCAACCAGCACCGGCGGGCCGGACTCCCCGGGATGCAGCCAACCCAGCTCGATGGTGCAGTGCTCTCCCTCCTCGGAGATGCGCAGGCTCTCGGGGGGACACATTTGCTTGTACCGGGCCATCCGGTTCAGCGCATCACGGTAATCACGAGCATGATACGTCGCCAAAACGGTCGGCGGGTATTTCGCCGTTTCAAAGACGGTCGCCAGCTGGATGATGCCTTGGGCGACGTCGCCGGCCAGCTCGGAATAAGCCTGCCAAATGGCGAAATATTGGGCCGTGGTGACCTCGGGTTCTGCAATGATCGTAAGCGGGAGTCCTGCGCTGCGGACAACGTCATGCGGGGCAATCCCGAGTTGACGGAATCCTGCCCACAATCCCGGCGGAATTTTTATGCGTTCAGAAATATAGGAGCTCATAGCTGCGGGCCTCCTTTAAGCAGTCGCATTCGTTGTAATCGGATAGGCGACCTTCGTCATGGATGTACAGCTATTATAGTACCTGTCCTTATCGCTCTGAAACCAGCAAAAAGTGACAGATCTTCGACGAACCCCAGTCTAGGCTTTCCAAAACACCAAAAGACCTGCTCCTACTGGCAGCAGGTCCCCATGGTATGATGGCCAATTTACTCAAACGGATAACGAAGCCCCCATTGTCCTCGGATCCGGTCGAGCAGCTTCATAATCGCCACCGACTCTTCAAGCGGAATGACCGAGCTTTCGGTCCGCCCCTCCGCCAGACATCTTGCCACTTCCTCGGCTTCAAACGCATACCCGAGCGAAGTCCGGTCATCTTCAAAAATCTCTTCACTGCCGTTGACATATAACGCAGCTCTGGTCGCGTTCAGAAAGGAAGGAATGCGAATATACCCTTCCGTGCCGTAAATGCATGCTTCATTGTCCATATTCAGGCGTATGGCCCCGTTCAGCTGTGCGGTTTTGCCTGTGCCATAGGACAGCAGGAGAGAGAACTGCTCGTCCACGCCGGTACTGCCGATCTGAGCGGTACTCAACACTTCCTCCGGTTCAGCCCCAAAGATCATCGATGCAAAAGACACGGGGTAAATCCCGGCATCCAGCAGCGCCCCGCCCCCAAGGCCCGGATTGAACAGTCTGCCTTCCGGATTGACGCCGGCACGGAATCCAAAATCCGCTTTGACGAGCTGAACATCACCAATCCGCCCTTCATCCAGCCATTCCCTCACTTTGCGGATGACCGGAAGAAATCTTGTCCACATACCTTCCATCAGAAAAACCTTGTTCTCCTTGGCATAAGATACGGCCTCTTCCAGTTCGCCCGCGTTCACCGTGAAAGGCTTTTCGCACAATACCGCTTTGCCCGCCTTCAAACACAGCAGGACGTTTTCCTTATGTGCAGGATGCGGCGTCGCCACATAGATCGCGTCAATGTCCGGATCGTTTGCCAGCTCTTCGTAGCTGCCGTATGCTTTCCCGATTCCATAGTCAGCGGCGAATCGCGAAGCACTGTCGAGGCTTCTGGAGCCTACGGCCGCTGCCACCCCATTTTCCGCAAAAGCAAGATCTTTTGTAAACTGCGACGCAATCCAGCCCGTTCCCAAAATACCCCATTGAATCGTTTTCGGCATGTGATTATTCCTCCTCAAAGTTAGATTACGAATGTTAGACTATTAGTCATGGGTGATTTCATGACTCTCCAGTTTTCCGTTTGCATCGAACTGGCTATTCCTCATTCCCAAGAAGCTCCCCCAGCGAAACGGGAAATAACGGTTTGATCAGCTCGAGTACCGCTTTCGCGTACTCCTGAATTTCTTTTTGCGCATCATGCTCCAGCCGTTGAGACAGGAAGTGCGCGACGGATTGAACCGACGCCGTCCAGTACCAGCGTACATACATCCCGTAAGCGGGAAGGAACAACCGGGCTTGTTCCGCGCAAATGCCGTCCGCCAGGGCGGCTTCGTACTTGGAAATGCCCAGCTCCACATAATCCATCAGCTCTTGGGTATGCTTCACGCCCAGCTCCCAAGCCACCTCTCCGCCGCTGCCCTGCTTGGAGTTTTCCGGTTGGAGCCTCCACTCGCCTGCCTTTGGGATATAAAAAACAGGGTCCTCTGTTATGTATCGCCGGCTTGATTCGTTCCATGCCTCCAAGCTGTCGCCGGTCCCCTCATAATGGGCGGATCCGACCACGTATTTCCACCATTGTCTGGCCACCATTAATGGGGCATAGACCTCAAACTGAACGATGGCATGGCGAAAAGGCGAAGTATGCCCTTCGCGGGCAAGGAACTTGATAAGCCGCACGTCCCGTTCGTTCAACTCCAGCGACTGCTTGGCATAAGAGACACGGGCCGCATTAACGACGGTTAAGTCCGATCCCATATGATTCACTAAACGCACATAGCCCTGATCCAGCACTTCGATGGTCGACATACCGTCCTCCTTAAGTTCATTCTACAGCAGTGCGGCACTCTTTCGATGTTGTGTGTTCGAAAAAAGGTCCGCTTTTTTATTTCGCCATGCGGTCAAAGAAAGCCTTCCCGGCTCCAATCCTGTCCGCCGCCAATCTCTACAAATGGCTCTGCCGGCGCTGGCGGTACTGCCCCGGGGAAATCCCCGTGCGGTCCCGAAACAGCCTCCCGAAAAAGCTCGCGCTCGGAATGCCGACCTGCTCCGCCACTTCCTGCACCGTCAGCGACGTCTGCTCCAGCAGAACCATCGCCTGGCTGATCCGCAAATGCTGCACATACTGAAGGGGCGTCATGCCCGTATACTTTTTCAGGCAGCGGGTGATGTGGTCGAACTGAAAATGCAGCGCCTCCTCGAGCTCCTCCGAGCGAAAAGGCTCATTCCAGCTGCGCTGCAGATAGCTGACCGTCTCCCGGGCGAGAGCGGCCGAGCGCGAGCCCGGCCTGCGCCCTAAATCCGCCTGCAGCAGCTCCAGCAGGTCGCAGAACAGCACCTGCAGCTTCAGCGACTGCTCCACAGCAAAACCGCGATGCAGCTCCACCATCCGGTCCAGCAAAGGCTGGAGCAGGTGAAAAGGAGCATCGCCGAATTTCGGCAGATACATCGTTTGCTCTGCCGGATGCTCGTCGCTGTCCTGCCCTTGAGGGAGCACCGCCGACCAGGGAATATCCTCCGCCTCCATCCGGCGCAGGGGCTCCGGGTGCCGGAAGTGCACCCAATACACCGCCGTCGGCTCCGAACAGGCCTGTGTGCCCGAATGGGTACGGCCCGGCTCGAGCAGCAGCAGCTGGCCGTCCTGAATGACATATTCGGTATCGTCTTCCCGCATATACATGGCACCCTTTTTGACCAGAATCAGATCGTAGGCGTCAAAGCTGCGGGTCTGATGCCGGCTTCCAGGCGCCCATACGGCGCGCCCGACGGTCAGAAGCGACGGCAGCGGCGGAATCGCCAGCTCGAGGCATTTCATGGGCTTCCTCTACCTCCTGCTCAAGTCGATATCGTGGCAGATCTTCCTCATCATTAAAATCATCCTAGCATAATATGCTGATCCGGTCATTTCTCCAAAGTCGATATCGGACAGAACAAAGTCGCTATTCCGCATGGAAGCGGTACCAATTTTCATTTACCTTAGGGGTATGTGCAAAGCCGTTTTCAAATCTCTGCTTATTGAATGGAGGAACATCTGCCATGCGTATGCGCCAGGTTCATCTCGACTTTCATACGTCCGAAGCGATTCATCCCATCGGCACCCGCTTCAGCAAGGAACAGTTTCAGCAGACGCTGAAGCTTGGCCATGTAGATTCGATCACCGTTTTTTCCAAATGCCATCACGGATGGGCATACCATCCCTCCGAGGCGAACGTCACGCATCCGGGGCTGTCCTTCGACCTGCTCGGTGCCATGATTGATGCCGCCCACGAGATCGGGGTACGGACTCCTGTCTACCTGTCCGCCGGCCTTGACGAACGGCTCGCCGTGCGGCATCCCGAATGGCTGATCCGCGAGCGCTTCAGCCGCGAAAGCGACCTGTTCACGCCGGGATACCACCAGCTCTGCCTGAATACGCCTTATCTGGACATTCTGCTGTCCCAGATTGAAGAGGTCGCGCAGCGCTATGATGCCGACGGCATCTTTCTGGACATCGTCGGGGTGCGGGAGTGCTACTGCGCCACCTGCGTAGCGGCGGCCCGGGAGCAGGGGATCGACCCGCGGGACAAAAGCGCCATGCGCCCGCTCTGGGAGCAAACCTACGCCAATTATACAAGCCGCGTTAAAGAAACGGTGCACCGGCACAAACCCGGACTGCCGATCTTCCATAACGGCGGCCACATCCGCCGCGGACGCCGCGACCTTGCGCACATGAACTCGCACCTCGAGCTGGAGTCGCTGCCGACCGGGGGCTGGGGCTACGACCATTTCCCGCTGTCCGCCCGCTACGCCCAAACGCTGGGCATGCCGTTCCTGGGCATGACCGGCAAGTTTCATACCACCTGGGGCGAATTCGGCGGCTATAAGCACCCGAACGCCCTGCGGTATGAAGCAGCGCTCAGCCTGGCGAACGGCGCCGCCTGCTCCATCGGGGACCAGCTGCATCCGCTGGGCGCGATGGATGAAGCCACCTACCGGCTGATTGGCGCGGCCTATGCCGAGGTTGAAGCCAAAGAAGCGTGGTGCCGTGACGCCGTCAACGTCGCCGACGTGGCGCTGCTGTCGGTGGAAGCGGCCGGCACCCATCAGGCGACCGGCGGCCACGACAGCTTCACCGGCGATCCGGACGCCGGCGCGGTGCGCATGCTGCTGGAAGGGCATATCCTGTTCGACGTCGTCGACCTGGAAGCCGACTTCAGCCCGTACGCCGTCCTGATCCTGCCCGACCGGATCCGGGTCAACGATGCGATCTTGGCCAAGCTGGACAGCTATCTGGCCGGCGGCGGGCGCATCCTCGCTACAGGCGAGTCGGGCCTGAAGCCGGACGGCAGCGGATTTGCCATCGACTTGGGCGTTCGCCACGCCGGCGTCAATCCGTTCCGTCCGGACTACTACCATCCGCAGCATCCGCTCGCGAGCCTGCAGGAATCGGCGTTTATTTTCTATTCGGAGGGGCAGAAAGTGACGCTTGCCGAGGGCGGAACCGAGCTTGGCAAGCGGGAAAATCCGTATTTTAACCGCGACGCGTTCACGTTCTGCTCCCATCAGCATACGCCCAACAGCGGAGAGTACGGCGGACCGGGCATGGTGGAGCATGCGAACGGAATTTATATCGCCTGGAACGTGTTCGAAGATTATGCTTCTAAGGGAAGCCTCGTTTTAAAAGAAACCGTCCTGTACGCGTTGAACCGTCTGCTGCTGGAGAAGACGCTGCGTACGAACCTTCCTGCGCAGGGCGTAACAACGGTTCAGCATCAGCCGGCCCAGAAGCGTTATGTTCATCATTCGCTGTACGCCTCGCCGGTGAAGCGCGGTCGTAACATTGAAGTGATCGAGGACCTGCTCCCGATCCGCGGTACAACCGCGGAGCTGCGGATTTCCGAGCCGGTCACCGGCGTGTACCTGGCGCCGCAGATGACGCCTATCGACTTCCGGCAGCAGAACGGCCTCGTCACGTATGAGCTGCCGGAGTGGCAGTGCCACCAAATGGTCGTTCTAGAGTACGGCCAGCCGGAAGGGAAATAGCGAGCAGCGGCACCCTGTCTCTACCCGAGACACACGCCCCCATCTCACAAACACGTGTTTCTCTCAAGCGCAAGCGTACTCGCAATCACACACCTTGCTCGATACGAAACTACACGCATACTCGGACATACAGGCTTACGCGTAACCCTATGCCCACGAATAAGCACAGTACAGTTACGCGTAACCCTATGCCCACGAATAAGCACAGTACAGTTACGCGTAAACACATACTTACGCAAAAATACAAGCGGTCGCGAACATACATGCTTATGCTTTCGCCTAAACCCATGCTCACTCGCAAACCAAAAAGCCCGGAGCGCTTCTAAGCTGCTCCGGGCTTTTTTAGCCTTATTTCCGGCCGAAATCCGCCTTGATCTCGCCCCATTCCTCGGTCTTCCACTTCACAATTTTGTTCTCGTACTTGTTCTCGTGCAGCCACTGCACGGCGCGGTCCGTCAGCTCCCAAATCTTCCGCGTCTTCTCGGTGCGGGCCAGCGTCGTCGCCGGCTTCTTGTTGCGCACCCAGGCCAGCGCCGTCTTCGAGTCGGTGTAAATGGTCTTCTTGCTGCCCTTCTGCTTCAAATACGCCAGCGCATGGACGATTGCGATAAATTCGCCTAGGTTGTTCGTTCCATTTTCAACCGGTCCGACGTAGAACAGAATTTCCCCGGTCCGCGTATCGACGCCTTTGTACTCAACCGGGCCGGGATTGCCGCGCGTACCGACATCCACCGAGATGCTGTCGTAATCGATCTCTTCCATCGAGGATGCCGACGCAGACGGCTTGCCGGATTTGGCTGCTTTTGACGTATACCCCCCGGCTGAGCCCGATGCCTTGGCCTTGCCCCAGTTTTTCTTCCATCCGCCCGCATAAGCCGCTTCCGCCTCCGCGCGCGATTCGTAGGACTTGTATTTGGCGTCCGTATACCCGTTCACCTGAGCCTGGCATTCCGGCCAAGACGTATAGATTCCCGGCTTATGCCCTTCCCAGACGACGTAAAATTTTTGCTTTGCCATAACTAGAATTTGCTCCTATCTGCTTCTGCATCTTTTTCCCCATCTACAGTGACGTTCTTCCAAGCAGACGGCTATTGCGCCAGATCCGTTCCTTCGAACGCCCGGATGGCTTCCTTGATTTCCTCCGGCAGCGGAGTGCTCTTCCCGCTCTTCGTTTCGATCAGCACGACCGCGCCGCGTCCGGCCGCCTTCAGTGCTCCTGAAGCGACGACGGCATACTCAATGTCCAGGGAGGAGCGTCCGATCGACGCCACCCGCACGTGGAGCTGCACCGGATCGCTTCGGTACATCTGGGCGAGATATTGGCATTCGAGGTCGGCAACCACCATCACTTTCTCCTCGCCGAACAAGTCGGCAAACAGCCCGAGCTGCTCGAAGTATTCGATTCTGCCCTGTTCAAAATACATAAAATAGCTGACGTTATTCACATGTCCGAGCATATCCGTCTCGCAGTAGCGCACCTTGATCGGGATTGAAAAATGAAACTTTTGCAGCCAGCCTGCAGCATCCGGCTGAATAAAGCTTTCCCTTTTCATGAAAATGTCTCCTTTGCGGACCCGCTGTTCCCCTGCCAGCCGTACAAGCACGTGAGATCCCCATCGGCTTGACGGCTTGGCCGGATCAGGCCCCGATTTCCGGCTGTCTGATGCCCATTATAGCAAAAAATGCTTCCCCCGTTCAGCAATTATCGCGGCGACAGCCCTTTTCCCCGCGTCGTATGATTTAAGGAAATCGTCAGACGGGGCCAGTGATCAGAGCATCCCAGGGACGTTATCCTCTGCCGTTTCTACGGCTCAGGTATTGACAGGATCGTGATTTGTTTTAACATGTGAAGAACAGCATGTATCCGACTGCGGATCAAGAGAGAGAGGGAACCTGATGATCATCGATATCGAGAACATTACGTGGAGAAGCGGGCAGCATACGTTAATGAAAAATGTAAGCTGGCAGGTGAAGCCCGGCGAGAATTGGGCGCTGCTGGGCCTGAACGGCTCGGGCAAAACGACGCTGCTGAACATCGTCAACGGTTATATTTGGCCGTCCGAGGGCTCGGTCAGCGTGCTGGGGCACCGCTTCGGGGAAGTGGACCTGCGCGAGCTGCGCAAATCGATCGGCTGGGTCAGCAACTCCTTTCAGGAGCGTCTGTACGGATCGGACCGCACCCAAAACATCGTCGTCAGCGGCAAGCACGCCACGGTTGGCCTGTACGATAAAACGAGCGATGAGGACTACGACCGTGCCCGCGAGTTGATGGAAACGATGAACTGCGGCCATTTGTGGGACCGCGAATACCGCACCTGCTCACAGGGCGAGAAGCAGAAGCTGCTCATTGCCCGCGCGCTGATGGCCGATCCACGCATACTGATTCTGGACGAGCCGTGCAACGGGCTGGATCTGTTTTCCCGGGAAAAGCTGCTGGACAGCATCCGGGAGCTGACCCTGCAGCCGGAAGCGCCGACGCTCATTTACGTCACGCACCACACCGAGGAAATTTTGCCGGCGTTTAGCCACGTGCTGCTGATGAGACGCGGCGAGGCGGTCTGCAGCGGGCGGACCGAGGACGTGCTGACCGCGGACACGCTAAGCGACCTGTTCGAATCCCCGGTGGAGGTTGACCGTCACGGAGACCGGGTATACGTGCGCGTAGCGGAATAAGCGCTGCGATTACAGGGCGGATCGCAAAAGGAGGGCTTCGTTGATCGAAGTTCCTCCTTTTTTATGCTCGCAACCTCAAGAGCTTGTCCGGCTTCGCCCAGCATAGTTTAGTGAATAAACCTTATGACATCCGACCTCAAAGTTCCCGCTCTGTAAGCCGATATACTAGTAAGGAAATGATTTCCTGAACTTGGTTTATATTTCGAGACAAAGGGGATATTTTTGCAGCATGAAAAAATGGTTAACCGTAGTACTCATCATGTGCCTCACCTGGGCGTGCCTTGCGCCATCCGCGCCTGCTTCCGCCGCTTCGGCCGTCAAAAACGTCGTGATCGTCGATGCAAAAACCGGCTATTCTTTCCTGCCGGTCCGGTCCCTCAGCGAATTCGACGGCGTGACCACCCAGTGGAACGATGCCGCCAAGCAGCTCGACATTTTCCAGGGCAACCACCGCCTGACGCTTCACCTCGCACAAAAGTCCGCTGCTTTCGACGGCGCTAGCCTCGCTCTAGCCGCCGCCCCGTTCCGCGAGAACGGCTCGGTTTATGTACCGCTGTCGCTCATCGTCAGCAAGCTCGGCGTTGAAGCCAGTTGGCAGAAGGACGAAGCAGCCGTCAAGCTGACCAGGGAAGGAGTGGAACAGTACCTCCCCTACGTTACCCGGAACGTGGGACAAGCCCTGAAAAACCCGATCGTGAGCGCACGCCAAACGTATAAGGTAGGCGGCAGATCGTTTTCCGCCCAGACGGTGACGATCGACCTGCTGCATCCGAAGATTCAGCTGGATGTCGTACTCGCCGGGAATACCCCCGGCAAGGTCGAGGACCTCTCCAACATCGCCAAGCGCAGCGGCGCAAAGGTGGCCGTCAACGGCACCTTTTTTGACGCTTATACCAGCGGCGCCTACAAGGCTCCATACGGCTATATCGTGAGCCATGGCACCGTCAAGATGCCAAGCCCCGGCGACAAGCGGTCCATCTTCGCTTATGACGCCAACCACTTGGCGCGGATCATCGCCGGTCCCGATTTTGGCCAAGCCTTTGAGCAGGGGTGGATCGAAGGCGGACTTCAGGCCGGGCCGCGGCTGCTGGTGAACGGCAAAGTTTCGCTGAACGTGAAGAAGGAAGGCTTTAAAGATCCAAAGATTCTTACCGGTGGAGGCGCCCGCAGCGCGCTCGGCCTGACCCGGGATCACCGGCTGATCCTGCTGACCACCGGGGGAGCTACCATTCCCCAGTTGGCGGAAATCATGAAGAAGGCCGGAGCCTACCAGGCCATGAACCTGGATGGCGGGGCTTCCAGCGGTTTGTACTATAACGGCAAGTACCTGACCACTCCCGGCCGGAAAATCAGCAATGCGCTTGTCGTGAAATTTCAATAAGACGGGGCCCCCTGCCCCGCCTATCGAAAAAAAGCCTGGAACGAATTCATTTCGCCCAGGCTTTTCATATTCATCAGTGTTATCGATCTATGATACCGTCTCTCCAAATTTCAATGGCTCCTGAAACGTTACAGGTTCATGTTCACCAAAATTTTACACTGCTTACGGTCCTGCGTCAGCTGCTCAAAGCCCTTCTCGACGATATCGTCCAGCGCGATCATACTCGTAATGACCTTGTTGCCGTCAATCGCCCCGCTGGCCAGCAGGCTGATGACTTCCGGGAACAGATTGTTGTAGGCATAGGAGCCGCTGATTTTGGCCTCGGATTTAACGATGATACTTGGGTTGAATGTCACCGGTTTTTCCCACAGGCTAATAATTTTGAACTCTCCGCCCGGGCGGACCACGCTGACACCGGAATCAAACGTCGCCTGCACGCCGGCCGCATCATACGCTACATCCGCGCCGCCCTTCGTCATTTCGCGGATCATTTGAACCGCATCGGTTTCGACCGGGTTGATGACATGCGTTGCTCCCAGCTCCAGCGCCTTTGCCCGGCGTTCGTCAGACACCTCCACGACGATAATCCGTCCGGCACCCGCCGCCTTCACCGCCTGCAGAAGCAGCAGCCCGATCGGACCCGCGCCGAAAATCGCCGCCGTATCGCCCAGCTTCAGCTGGCTTTGGCGTACCGCGTGAACCGCGACGGCCGTCGGCTCAACCAGCGCACCAAGCTCCAGGCTCATGTGATCCGGCAGGACAAACACGTTCTCCTGCTTCACCACGGCATATTCGGCAAATCCCCCCGACATTGAGTAGCCGTACCCCTGCGAGTTCGAACACAGATGCGACATGCCTCTTCTGCAGTTGGCGCAGCGGCCGCACGGAACGAGCGGCTCCACAGCCACCCGGTCACCCACCATAATGCCCTCTACGCCTTCGCCGATTTCCGTGACGACACCGGAAAATTCATGGCCGAGCACCGGCTGCTTGCGGATCGGATACAGTCCGGCCAAATACTCGTGCATGTCGCTCCCGCAAATCCCCGCAAATTCGACCTTCACTTTTACCGTTCCCGGCGTCAGCTCTGGTACCGGAATGTCTTTCACCTGGATATCTCTTGGTCCATAAATGTGTGCTGCCTTCATGATGTCTACCTTCTCCCTACAGTATTTACTTCGAACCGATCCCTAATCCGCGAAAAATATAGCGTACCGTAAGGTCAGCCGCCTGCTCCGGCGTCGGCTCCGTTCCCTTCTCGTCAAGTGGATTCAAGTAAGAATCCAGCATCGAGGAGATGATCGTTCCCATCGTAAAATTCACCGCAAACGCAAGCGACGGAAACGTGACCGCCCCCTGATCCATCCCTTCCTTGAGAATTTGCCGCAAATGCTCCCATGTGGGAAAAATCGCATAAGTCAGCTTCTCCACCCGGGGGCTTTTCATCATCAGCTCCTGCTGGAGGATGCTGATCAAATGCCGCTCCTCATAGCGGTAATCCACGAAGTTGACGATGAACCTGCGCAGGTCCGAAATCGGGTCCTCCAGATCGTAATGCATGTCGGCAAAATACTGCCGCAGCGGCTCGAACAGCGCGTAGAACACGTTATCTTTACCGCCGAAATGATAGGACACGAGCGCCAGCGATACGCCGGCTTCCTCGCAGATCTGCCTTACGGTCGTTCCTTCAAACCCTTTAAGGGCAAACAGCTTCTTCGCGGCCTGGAGAATGACGACTTTTACATCTTTATCTTTGATCTCATCTTTGGCATTCATAAAAAACGGCACCACCCTGACTATTGAATCTTCGGTTATGTATCAATTTGAACATTTGTTCAAATCAAGTCACAATAACCGTACCATTAGAACCGAGTGGCGTCAAATGAGCATTTGAACCCCTAAACAATTGTTTTGAACGATCATTTTGAACACTTGTTTAACAAGGTCATTGTACACCTGTGTCCAAGTTGTGTCAACTCTTTCGCTCGTCATCGCCTTATGGCTTTTCTCTATAAAAAAATACCCCCAGACCGTTTTTCAACGGACTGGAGGTATGATATCAAAAACGAAAATTATTCGGCCGTTACCGTCTTGCCCTGCTTCACTTTTGGATTCCCCGGTGCGGCACCCGCTTCGGGAGCCTGGTTGGTGGAACGAAGCGGCAGTTCTTTCAGGAAGAATACGAGCACCAGGGCCACGACGAGCACCAGCGTACCTGTAAGGAACACGGTGGAGAGCGTATCGCCCAGCGCATGCCGGATACTGTCGATCATTTGCACGAACAGTGCTCTGGCTTGCTCCGGCAGGCTCGCTTCCGTCTTTTCGACCAGTGGCTTGTTCATGAGCGTCTGCGGATTGGCGAAGGCGAGCATGCCCTGTGCTGTCTTCGGATCCAAGGAACTGAAGTCCGGAGCGCTCGGCGACTGCAGCGCTTCTTTCAAATGTTTCGTCAAACTGTTCGACATAACCGTACCCATCACAGCGATACCGATCGTACCGCCAAGGTTACGGAACAGCTGCGTCGATGCGGTAACGACACCGAGCTCCTTATGCGAAACCGCATTTTGCGTTGCCAGCGAGAAGACCGGCATCCCGAGGCCCAGGCCAATACCGAAAATGATCGTGCTGACAATCGTCATCGCGATGTTATCCATAAAGATCATCAGGCCCATGCCAATAATCATAACCGGCATCCCGATCAGGGCAAAGCGCTTGTATTTCCCGATTTTGGCGATCAATTGACCGGTAATGGCACTGGTGATGACCATACACAGCGACATTGGCAGCGTGACATAACCCGCATAAGTCGGAGAAATAGCCAGCACGCCCTGCACGTAGAAGGAAATATAAATCATGGCTCCCATCAAGCCAAAGTTCATAATAAAGCCGATCAAGTTCGAGACCGTCACCACGCCGTTTTTAAACAAATGCAGCGGGAGAATCGGTTCCTTCACCAAGGTTTCCACATAAATAAAAATGAGTGCAGATACAACGGTTGCTCCAAGGAGACTAAGAATCTGCCAAGAGCCCCACTCGTACTCGGTACCTGCCCAGGAAAAGGCAAGAAGCAGCGGAACGATCGTCGTCGTCAGGAACAAAGAACCTACGTAATCGACGCTCTGTCCGTGCTTGCGGTCCACTTTTGGGAACAGCATCAGAATCATGATAAAAGCGACGACACCCAGCGGCAGGAAGATCCAGAACAGCCAGTGCCAGTCGATATGATCCACCAGATAACCGCCAAGCGTCGGTCCCAGGACACTGGAGAAACCGAACACAGCCGTCATGAGGCCCATCCATTTGCCGCGTTCGCGCGGAGGGAACAAATCCCCTACCGCCGTAAAGGCCGTCGATTGGATGATACCGGCGCCAATCCCCTGAATCCCGCGATAAATGATGAACTGGTACACATTATCCGAAGTACCGGTTAAGAACGCGCCTAACATGAAAAATAGGATGCCGATCAGAATGAACGGCTTGCGTCCAAACATATCCGACAATTTACCGACCAGAATCGTCGCAATCGTCGAAGTTAACAAATAAATATTAATCGTCCATGTATAGTAATCCATACCATCAAGGATCGCGATAATGCGCGGCATCGCCGTGCTTGTGATCGTCTGGTTAATGGCCGCAAAAAACATCGCCGCCATAATCGCGATCATGATGGTTACTTTACGCTTCAGCGTTAAATGCTCCATGTACCTCTTTCACCTCTATGCTTCATGATGATCTATATTCAAAAGCATTAATGAGAAGATCCTTCTCAAATGCTGTACATCCTCTTCGGACAACATTTCAAAGAACACCGTAATGATTTCTTGTTGGTCCTCAACGATTTGCCCGATCGTGGACATCCCTTTCTCTGTAATGGAGGTATACACGACCCTCCGGTCACTCTCGGCCCTTTCCCTGTTTACATAACCGGAAGCAAGGAGCTTATCCGTTAAACTCGTTATGGCGGGAGACGTCAGGCCAAGCATTTCGGCTAGTTCGGATACCTTTTGTGGGCCCCGGAGCTTCAATGCATACAATACCTGAAACTGGGGAAAAGTCAGGTTATACTGCTTGGCGCTGTTTTTGTTCCATTCATGGGACATACTTTTCAGAAGCGACCGGAACATCGCCGCCACTTCAAACAATTGTTCATTTCTGGACAAACGGTTGACCTCCTTGGCGTGGTATGGATCTGTGACCATCCGCGTCGTATTGCCGCAGTTACATTAGGACACTAATTAATTATTTGTTAATAGATAAAATTTTAATCAATTAGTAACTTAATCATTAAATACTTAAGTAATATTACGCCTCCGCAGCCGGATAGTCAAGTGGCCGTTTCAGGGCGACTTGTCCTTTTTTTAAAAGGTGCTCCTCTTTCTCGATTAGCTCCTATTTTTCTAAACAAGAGTCTTCTCAACAAAAAAAGCCACCCTTTGCGAGGGTGACTTTTTTGTCGATATTCGTCGTGCCTTGCGGCTGTGTTTCATCGACGGATCTCGTTTCCGTTTGACATCAGAGACCGTTTCCGACTCTTTTATTCCGGCTTAGGGTAATTGTGCGTTTTCAAAAATTCAAGCGCGTTATACACCATCACCGCCGCTTCAGATCGGGTCACTTGATCTTGAGGACGGAAGTTGCCGCTGCTGTCCAGGTCGGCAATCCCCCAGGCGAGCGCCCGCTGAATAGCCCCTTGATACTCAGGGGTCATTTTGCTGTCATCCGCGATGTCTTTGGGTACCAAATTGATCATCGGCAGGTTGCCCTTCTTTTCCACGGTCTCGATCAAATATTGCGTGAAAGCTTCACGAGTCATGCCTTGACTTGGCTGAATATCAGCCGGCAGGGCGATGCCATGGTTCGTAACCGTAAGAAAAGCTGGAGCAAACCAGGCGCCTGTCTTCACGTTGGTCAGGGCTGCGGTTTGGCTTCCCTCGGCTGCCTTCGTGACCGGCACGTCAGCCAGCAAGTTTGCCAGCAGCTGAACGCCTTCCGCGTTTGTCAGCTGTGCCTGCGGCCGGAAGGCCGATTCACTGTCTCCCTTCAGCAGCTTCTGCTGCTGGAGCGCAGCGATTTTATCGGCACCGGCGACTCCCGCCAAATCCGTAAAGCCCTCTCCTGCCGCGAACACGGACCCGCTGATCGCCAGGGATAATGCCAGGGCTGCAACACTTCCTGATACAACATGCTTCTTCTTCATCTAGCCACACCTTCTTCGGGAAAATTTGGTCTTGTCTTTCCTACAGACGCAAAGAAAATATGGAAGGTTGCACCATGGGAAAATCTTCGGATTAGTTATAACCGCTTAGATTCCCACACAACCGCTCAAATCAAAAAAACGCCTTTCGGCGTTATCTTTTTAAGTATGGAGCGGGTGATGGGAATACTCAACATCTCGATTAAAAAGCGGACCTTCGGCCCGCCGCAGAGGTAGATGTTGACGCGCGTCCTGATCGGGTTCCTTCAGTGTAGCCGGCACGGACGGTCGTACCCACGCTGCGTAGGTTCTCTCCCACACTACCGCTCCATAACAAAAAAAACGCCCTTCGGCGTTATCTTTTTAAGTATGGAGCGGGTGATGGGAATAC
>QEQW01000204.1:0-40373 GCA_004016085.1 Claviceps quebecensis
TGAGTTAGAATCAATTAGAGAACACCATAAATAAAAGAATAAATGTCTGTCTTTAGTTGTTCTAGCGATACATGCGCTGTAACATGAAATTTGTGCCTGAAAAAAAATCTGCGTTTCCGTGTAGGGTATGTATCACGTGACCATGAGACCAGATTCAGAACAACGATATTCACGATATAACGATGCGAAAACGCGTACACAACTGCATCGTTATAACGAGTTTCTACTGTATTATGTACATAGGGTGCAGGCGCGGCCGTCACGTGATGCGGCTGCCAGCACTAGCATGGCATATTCCTCAATAGTTTTCCTATTACTTTTGTCTTTTATCGTCGTCCTTGACGCTACCAAGTTAAACAATGTGCCTGATTGCACGGGTATCATGAAGACAGTGAAGAAAGATAAGACCCAAAGGAACAGCGCTTCATTTTTCGATTTCCAAACCCTCCCGGAGACTCCGAATATATCACCTCAAAAACGCCCCAAAAACGCCGTAGCGTATCAATACCCAATATGAAACATTTTCCATCTTTATAACCACGAGCTTCAAGCCGTACACAACGTCCACAACCCCTTCAAAAGAAGCTCTCTTTGTTGGCCACGCATTAATTGCGGGTACCCATGGCCTCGGCGTGTGTGTTTAGGTGCTCATCAATGGCAGATTGCCTGAAGTTACGCAGGCACCTCAGGCATCGGACAAGTTGTTGAGGTCCACGAGGCTTATCAAGACGTTCATCTTGACAAGCCAAGCGTTTCTGACAGTCGTTAAAAGACAAGTGGTATGCCATGGTATCCTTTGCTATGGTTCGCATACAACGTGAGCAAGTCACGAGGCCTCCGCGGGGGCAAGGCGGATACGTGGCCGCGATGGTTGCAGTGTTGTCGGAAGAAGGCACGTGTGTAGGTTCTGGCTCGGTTAGTAAATGGAAAGGTAAACAAGATAAATGAGACGCTTCAGCGACTGTCAATTGAGGCGTGTGTTGTAGACCACTGCAGGATGTGTAGCGAGTGTCATTGGTGAAAGGAAAACGGATACATGGCAATGTACAAGGACGCGGCTATATGCGTGAACAAAAGGGAGCATCGTGCTGTGAAAAGACTCTGACTTACTATTATTTGATAGCCCCCAAGCGAAATAAACTGCAATAAGCAATGCTTAAGATGGCTTTTGTATACGTAGAAGTACCAGTGGTAGGGTCCACAGTGAGTCGTGACGAAGAAAAAAAGGCACTGGTTTTGACATCAGTTAGTCCACGAAATTAGACAAGATGATTGAGAGGCTAAGGAATTTCCAAGTGAGATGTACAAATATCAATGCAGCGAAACGTTGGTGATAGGTAAAAACATACATGGCAATGTACAAGAACATGAACATAAGTGTGTGAACAAAGGTGAGCTTTGTATTGTGAAAAGACTTAGAAAGAAACTGAAATAAGCAATGATACAATTTGAGACTACTAGTGGTAGGGTACACAGTGACAAAGTCACAAAGATAATAGGGCTCTGATTTAATATCTGTAGTACACGGTAAGATATATGAGATTCATGAGACGCTGCATGGACTGCCAAGTGGGCCGTGTATAGATCAATGCAGCGAATGGTTGGTGATAAGAAAGAAATACACGGCAATGTACAAGAACATGAACACACGTGTGTGAACAAAGGGAGGCTTCATATTGTGAAAAGACTTACTACTTGTTTGAAGTTCCCCAATGAAACAAATTGCAACACGCCAATGACAAAAGTGTGTTTGTATGATAGTTTGTATGAGCAGCGGAATGAAGAAACGTTTTGAGATACTCAGTGAGAGATGTTGAGATTTTGAAGAAGACAGTGGCTGAAGAACGTCGAAACTCCTTCCAAGAAGCGGACGCGGTCTCCTATTTCTAGTCTGAACATCTGGACTCGTTTTCCCTCTAGCAAAGCTAACATTGGATTCCAGGACATTCTTCTGTGCGTCGTCAAGTGTGGAACGGCGCTTGCGATGAGATTCGGGTTCGTAGGCAGAGATGGGACGATTATCTCCGTCCTGTGATGCGAGCCCGAAGTCAAACGTCATTCGGATTGCTATCTGGCGAAAGCGAGAACTGAAAAAACTGCATTTGGCATTTGTGGTTGACAGGTGGAACTCTCTCGACATTTCCTCGTACCATGGGTCCATGATCCTCGGCTTGCTTCGCGATTCAACCGAAGGATTTTGCGTCAACGCCTTTTCCGGCCATGAAGCAAGTCATGTGGAGATTAAGGAGGGGTTGCTTGGGAAAAATGAACCTGTTGAGCGGTCACGATGAGGAGAAGCCTGAAGGAGATGGAAAGGGAGAGGGCCGAGGGCCGGAAGTCCGCACACGGTACAGGGTGAAGAGGAACTCCCATTTTTATCAAGGCTGGCGTCGATGAACGTTCCGAGCTGAATGATGCGTGAAAAAAGGAACAAAGACTAGAGGGGCAAAAACTCGGACATGATGTGAGGCGGTTTCTTGTATCCTCGGGATCATTTGACGCGCACAGCCGTAGGAAACGTGACGGAACTAAGATTGGTGACGGATGGTATGAAATTTCCAAAATCAAGCACTCATAATCCCTATTTAATCTTAGCATTGCTATTGCTGAGGGGATCAGATAAAGTCAACGCCTTCCAAGCTGGATTGAGAAAGAGCGGAGGGGTCATTACTCACGTGGATAGTGTGTCCAATGGGTATCTCGAACGTGAACCTGATATAATAGTAGAAGTAAAATTCTGAGAAGGGACAATTTATATGACGGAAGTCCACTGTCCCGTCCTGTAGTTCCCCGCAGCATCTGCAACAGACGTATCCAGGTCAACGTTCTATGTCGAAGGCCTGGGCAAGCTGTACCTTCTATATCCGATTATACGTCTTTCTTTCTCGACTTTCTCGCACTCGAAGTGACTTGGAAACTCTGTGCTTTCGATTCTTCACCTTCGATCCTTCGCCATTCTTTCGTGGCTTGCTCGCACTCGGACGGCCCGTCGATATTAGGTTCAAGCCCGCGAATATTGCAAGATCGTAATACGCCTCGATGACGCACCACACAGCCAATCTTGGTGATCGTCCCTCTCAATTCGTTCACCCACAGATGATAGAAGTTCATCATCACAACAGTAAAATAAATGTCAGGTGAAAGCATGAAAGCTGCCTGAGAGAAAGTATAGCCTTGCTTCAGTCACGCTACACATCCAGGCTGAGGCCACATAGTAAAAGCAAGCAGTTGCAGAGCCAAGACTCTCATCGTTTTGGTCATTCGGCAGCCGTCAACACATTCTCGGGGCAACTCGGCCAGCTCAAATAGATCCCGGTACTTTTCGACCATAGATACTTCTGAACGGAATGTGGCTGTTAAATGGCGGAGTCTTGCCATCTTCTCGTGACAGATCTTTCCTCAGATTGACAAGGAACATGTGTATCTCGGTTGGTGTCCGATGTAGTCTCTCGCGAAAAGGTCTGCGAGCGAGGCCTTCCGACCCCTACGTGATGACGTCGCGGAGGAATCAGGACTTGGCCGCATTCTTATAGACGTATCCTCTTGGACCACGGACCTAAGGAGCACTTCAAATCCTGGTAGCACAGCTCGGTGAAGCCAGACGCTATGAGCCCTCCTTCGATGGTTGAATACTATTCAGATATCGACCCCAGAAGCCAGCTGCTAGCCTCTGGGTAGTTGAGAAAGTCGCGGACGGCGTAGGGTGTATCGCAAGAGTTGTCATCGCAAGAGTTGTCATCGCAAACAGCGGTATACATGAATTCTTGTATTTCAACGTGGCCGCCTGACTTCGAATGGCTGTTGGAAGAATGGAGTCGAGTAAGCTGAGTACTCAGATATCGCCCTTGATGTACGTAACAAGTGTTTCTGGACGAGAGTATGCCTACCTGTAAATACGTGTAACGTTCCCCCATTTTCCCACGGTCTTTAATCGAGTGGATAAGATGACGGACGTGGACATGATCAGGCTTCTCTTCGGGATACGTCTAATCTGATTCATGCTCTACATCAGCAACAACAAATGAGACGTTCTCAGAGACCCAATGCCCCAATCTGGTTGAATGGGGGACATTCCTATCTCCTCGAAAATCGAAATTTGGGTACATATCCGCAACTGTTGGAACATGATGTCAGAGAGGACGGTTCTTGAACATCGTTGTACTCTTATTAATCGCAATTTATTCGCAAATGCGACTCGGAGTATAAGAACTTATGTTCAGCACACCATCTGGCAGTCCCCGTGCTTATTGAATACTTAGAGAAATTGGTGATTAAGAGTTTCTTGAGGTCGTCACGGTATTGCTCTGCTTCATCGTTGGGGAACGCGTAGTACGTACTTGCCAGCATGATGTGCATGGTATCTCAGGTCACCGTCCACGGTATGTTATCAAATAATTTCCGTTGAGCTGCGAGTGCCATCATCTACGACTCCTCCTGAGTCCTTCCACGTACTCCCCGTTCTCTAGCGTGAATGATAGTGGTGTCCTGTGATGTTGCGACAGAAGTCGTAGTATCATGGGACGTGATCGATGCGGCGCCATGCGAGGAAGTTCTATACGGCATTGAAAATTTGCATGAGCTCGAACGCTCAGGTTGAACTCGGTTGAAATAGATGCAATCGCGATGTCACAGCAGCACGAGCTTCGGCCTTGCAGAGATGGGCCGTTCAAGCTACAGTAGGCTTTACAAACCTTGCGGTGCGACCCGCCAGAACAACGCTCGATCTCGGGAAGCGGCGTACCTAGTAGTGCTCCGGTTTCAAAAATTCATCGATTGAAGTCGTTCATAAGACCGCCGCGTCAGTGTTGCATCAAAGGTGAAAAAAAGATAACTCTTCTTCGTATGGGCGCAGAGATGGGCAGCGAAGCAATTGGCGAAGCGAAGCGGAGCCAATTCTACATCCTCGTGGCTCGAAGGCTCTCAAATCTCTGAGGGGCAGTCGTGAAAAGCTTGGCGAAATGATTGGCTCTCGTTGAATCTGCATTAAGCGACCCCCTTCGCCCATGGCGTCACCATATTGTACTTTCGCGATTCGCGACGCGTTTCATCACAAGCCTCCTACACTGCGTTGCTTGATCTCGTCGCGGGCACTGCACCATCATCACCACGTAATGTCCCATTTACGGACTCTCGCGATTTTGCCGACACATCATGTCTACATCCCGTGCTGAGCCCACGATGGCTGAGCTGCTAGAGAGCGGCCGCCGCTTTGTCGCGGCTAAGAAATACAAGCTTGCGTTGGAACCCTACCGCCTAGTGAGTTGTTGTAAATCGTCACAACTATCGAGATCGTTTGAAGAAACAACCCAACTGATATATGTACCTCTTATTTTCTCAAAAAAAGGCCATGACCAAATGCCCCTGCACCGACAACCCCAACACCCGCAAATACGTCCGGACAAGATGCAGTTGCAAAAACTTCAAGAAAGTCGTTGCCCAAGGGGGCTCGATTCTCAGGGAAGCAATGAAGACGTGTCATTGCAAGGTTCGCATACACTTTAAAGATAGCAAGTGCGACAGCGTGCACCACATCGAGGCATTGGATGGTCGGGCTGCAGCGTTCGAGGCGATGGGTAAACTCGATCGCGCTACGTATGACGCCGAATGGATTCTGGATCTGGCTCCTCAACTTCCAGATGTAAGCAGTCCTGTCTGAGCGGTTGAGCTTTTTGAGGCCTGAGAGACTGTGCTCCCTTTGCTGACGACTCTAGGGATACCTCCGCCTGGGTAGCATTGCACAGCTACAGAAGGATGACGACTTTGCCTGGGAGATATATACAATGGGGATCGAGGCAGTCAAGGAGACAGGCATAGATTCGTCGCCAAAACTTCAGGTAAGATGGCGTGATACTCGGTCCGCGACTCCACGTGTATCATGACGCGGCCTAGTATAATCTCTAACCAGTCGAGGTTCAAGCAACTATATGACGCACGCGAGTCTGTAAACCGGAGCGTCGTCAGAAAAGATCCGTTATGCCTGCCTGCCGAGATTGTAACGCAAATCTTCTGGCACCTAAGATGTGATGAGCTTTCGTTCGTTGAATTCCCCTTCTCCCTTTCCGAATCACGTACCAACTCGTACCCGAACTCTTTCGCCTAATACCATGCATTGTACAGTCTCTGCTTGCGCGTTTCAAAGACATGGATGCGCACGCTCACCAGCCCCCCGAATGCCCGATTCTGGAGGGACATGCAATTTTCAGATAGGCGCAGGAAGCGAAGCCCAGGCCTCGAGGAATTAAGGCGAATGCTTTCCTGGGCAGGAGATGGGGGTGCCAGGAAGGTTGTGATACCTGGACTCATAAACCTCACTCAACCAATGCTGATGCTGCTGCTCTATCAATCGCCCGATCTGGAGTATTTGAAGATTGGGTATCTATCAGATGAAATTTTGTTTCCTTCGGATGGGGAGTCATGGGACCGACTCAGGTATTTCTCCCTTGAGGGGGGCGAATTCGGATCTGTGTATGAACGTCCAGTAGACGATCTCGGAGGATTCCCTTATTCGTTCCTCCAAGACGCTGCGGCCTCCTTGGAGCATCTCGACTTTGTGGGGATTCCAGACGAATGGTACGAGAGTGAGGAGCCGTTCATCCCCTTTCTTCCCAAGCTGAAGACCTTGCGCATGAATGAAGTGCAGTTTTATGGCATGAAAGAATCGCATAGTGAGGGATTCCCGTTACCTATAGTAAGTCTCCCCAGGGTCCTGGCAAAGGGTCCTCGTGAAAAGCTCTTTACTTCCGCCTTTTCCCCTTCTCTTCCTTACTCGGTCTAACCTGTATCTTTTCGTTCATGCCGCTACATGTAGCGAATGGTGGGCTGCGCATGCAAGTAATAGACTAACTCATTGAGCCTTGGTAGTATCCTCTTTCTGTCGCCTTTCCACAACTCGAGCAGTTGTATCTCGGCCCCGACATACCATACTTTGATCCAGAGCCCGTGTCAATTTGGGAAGACGAACGGGACGACATCTGGCCACACCTCAAGGTACTCATAGTCGAGGTCGTCAACTTTGAAGAACCAGGACTCGATACAGAACGCACGCGCTCGGCGCTACGGTGCTTGACGTGTATCAACCGCGGCAACTCACTACAGCATATTGCTTTGGAATTCCATCGGGGCTGGCCTGACGTGGATATTTTCAGCGGCAGCGATGATCTACTTCCTGATTTCGACATTGTCGAGGATTCGGAATTCAAAAATCTACGCTCTTTCAGGTCAACTTCGCTTAGCATCTCGCCCGAGGGAGCTCAAAACTTGCTGTCCAAAGCACTACAGACTAATCAGTTGACATCCTTTGACATTGTCTTTCCCAAATATTACGAACGCGGATCCCGCCCCTTTTCAAGCGTCGATGAATATGTGGGAGGAAGGCATGCTGACCATTTGAGAGGCTACGATTGGGCCCGCGGTGCTCCCTCAGTCCAATCTATGGGCTGCTATGGACTTGACCTCGACCGTCCTCTCAACAAGTCGTACGACCAGGAGGATCATTTCTTGGCGCGCTTCCTAGCTACCTTTCCTAACCTGCGAACGTTGAGTATTGATTGCAAATTCAAGGACAAGGCCGACTATGCGAACTTGTTGGTTGAGATATTGAGGCTCACTCACCTCGAAACCATGTACATGAGACTTAATGATCTCAAAGCCTGTGCCCAGTTGAGGCAGGCAGCACGCGACCAGGGCGTGCAATTGATGAAGCTTCCTAATCGATTTGATTCGCAACGGCCAACGCCAAGGGAATGGCCGGTATCGTTGGGGGAGTAGGGTACTGCGCTCAAGGGGACGGAGTGGCCCGCAAGGCACCGTGAAATCCTGTCGTTATACGCCCCGGATCATTCTCTTACATCATGCCTCGCTCAAGTCCTCCTGTATATATGGTTCGCAACTATAATCGGCATTAAACATTCATACGGGACGTGCTGACCCTTCTCTCGATGACGGATGATCTGAATCTCATTCTGATTCTGACTGAGGCTTCGGAAAAACTAAATCCTCCACAACGACCTGATCATGTGGGAAAACTGCATCCGGCGTCTTATAGTGAATCTCTGACTTGGAGTTCTTTTGGAATTTGAAAACTTCCATTCTTTTGGGTTGCGCCTGAAGTTTGGCTCATGAGCCATGCCTGTGCATATTAGCGAAACGCCCCCTTCATTTTCATTCCACAACGCGCATCGAGTCCTTCGGAGGGAATGAGACTGGCCAGTCCCTTTGAGCGACGTCACCTCCTGATTCAAAGGCTGTGTTGTGACCTTGGAAGTTGGGCCCTTTGGTTCCTAGCTTCATGGACCGTATATACGAAGTTGCGAACGTTTCCACGCCTATCGGGACCTGAGCCCTTGCTCGATTTACGATTTTTTTCGGCCACCGACGTGTACGTTACTATTCCTCGACTTAAGGATGATCATATGATGTTGAGGCCTGCCTTAGACACGCTTGCCCGGGAAGAGGTGGTCGGAGCCGCGGGAATACTGGCTCAACGGCCTAGTGATGAAAGGAATCGAGTTTGGCATGATCAGTAGGTGCATAGCATGGCCCCGAACGACCAGTCATCGGACTGGTGTGCTGAGTCCGTGCCGGTGTCGAAGGATGAGTCGGGACTCGGACCCATAGCCAGAGGCTACCCGCAACGCCTGACGTTCAATTCTTCACACTTGGAGATGCCTGGCCAGTGGCGCGGCGCCCAATTACCCCTCGTTGTCGAAGTTCACGATCAGTTCTCTGATCTGTCATGCACTCGCGAGTGAAGGGGCTCAGTTTCAGTGTTCACTCTGCCTGCGGTGAAATTCTCAAGCGGCAAGCTGGCTCTGCGCGACGAAGAATGATCAGACCCATCCGCAGGCGGTGTGACCTGTGAGTTTATTATTTGCAACATGTATGTACATGATTACTGTTGGAAGAAATCCGCGAGGGTAGTGTATACGCGTGGGGTGAATTGTTATGAAAAGTCTGTCGTATTCATGGAAGCTAACTAGAAGAATTCAAGAGAGGGGCGCGCTAGCTGCGGCCATGTACAGTTGTCAGTTGCCATGTACAGTTGTCAGTTGCCACGTACAGCTGTCAGTCTGCACGTACTTGAAGGCGGCGATTCCAACATCCACCCCCTTTGCCGAGAAGAGTACTGCACCGACCCCGTTGACGAAGATCTCCCCCCTGCCGTTCTTTGCGAAGAAAACGACTGTGACGACACCCTCCCTAACAGAAACCGACAAGCAGGAAGGGAAAGAAGAAGAGATCCTCCCAGAGGGATTCTCTCCCTGCGAACGTACGCAGTCACGCATGAATTCGGAGCTTTCGCTAGCGACAACTTGTCACATCCTGGCCACGGAAGATTTTGGTTCCAGGTCACGGGGCATTTTGGTCACGACAAAATCTCTAATGCCATGGAATGCACCACTTCGTCAGCCACTACCGGCTGGTGGCAAGGCTGGTACCTTGAGCAGAGAGTCGAGACCTGACATGTGATGGAGTAGGGAAGTTTTTGGACTGGATTATCGCGACAAGCGCGATACTGCTTTATTATTTTTGTTACTTGCTTCTTGTGTTTGCTCAGAATAGTTGAAGCATTCTCAATGAACTTCAACGCGATGCTGATTCTCTGCTACTTTTCCCTATCTCTTTACCACTTGCGATTCCTCTTCTTCACGATAAAAAGAGAGAATTGCGAGTGTAGGAATCGCTGCCCTCAACAGCACATACGTATGTGGCCACAACTAGCGCCGTACGTGGCACTGACAACTGTACGTGGCGCATTATACGTGTCCTCGACGATCACGTACGTGGCCTCACTCGGAGTCGGGACTCGTGGTATAACACCACGAGGTATGGCTAATCAGTCCTCCCTTTCTCTCTCTTCTCGATAGCTTCCATGAATACGGCAGATTGTCCATGACAGTTTACTTCACGTGTATACGCAACCCTGTCGAATTTCTTCCAATAATTACTTGAAACACACAAAACCTTCACTATAAGTTGAATCATCACCCTATCTCCAAGTACGATAACTTCCTGCCACTCACCCGAGAGTCCCGAGACTGTCTGCGAACGTCTCCTGCTCATTGCTACGATTCAACTTATCTCAAGGCTTTCCTGTGGAAAAGACATTCTGATAAGCTCTTTTTGGTATTTTTGCTGGGTGTCATTGTTTATTTCACGAGGCGACCGCGTTTTTCGACGTAAAAGTTTCGAGTACCACGCGGAGTGAACACGCTGTGACGACAGTATTTGGACTCCACGACGAAACCTTACCAGCAAGCCAACCATAAAGCGACCCATTCTTGCCAATATGGGTTCATATACTCGTGAAGCGCATCTCATGGCCCAGGAGGGGAATATCGACGAGTCGAGGTGCCATATGGCCCTTCTCCCATCAGAGATCAAGCTCGAAATCATGTCTCACATCAATACACAGCAGTCGCTCTCTCGCCTAGGCCAGAGTTGCCGGGCTTGGTACGAAGTCGCTACTGAGGAGCTTTACAAACGGGATTCTAGAGAGAACAACTCGGTCGCAATCAAATGGATGGCTGCCCACGCAGTTGATGAGCAGACAACTGACTCCGCGCTCAGAACGATGGAGATTTCTCGTCGGTGGGGAGGCCAGATTGACGCTGTCAGACCGCGTCTTTCACGATCGAATGAAGCAGGATCGGATGGCAAAGACCAGATGATGTACGACAAGTCGACTGCCCTTCATTTCGCCGTCTTCTTGGGGAATGTGCGCCTCACAAAAACGCTCCTGGACATGGAAGCAAGTCTCACAATCGATTGCTCACCCCTGCTCTGGAGATCAATGGGCTCAGAGCAACTCTTGCTTAGGTTCAGATACTTCCTGCGAGTCTTAGACGAATGGCGTTTCGGCCCGGCGTTTCCTATCCTCCTGGCCTTCCTACAGAGTGACCACGTCATGTGCAAGCTTCTTATCGAGCATGGAGCCGGCCGTGAGGCCATGATCGTCGACAACGAGATTGACCCCAAAGTCATCTCGATCCTGCATTTCGCGGCTGCCGACCGGACCACAGATTATCGCCAGTGGCAATGTCTTTTCGACGGGTTTCGTGAATTTATCGATGAGCCCACCCCACGAGAATCTCAATCCACACCACTTCACATCGCCCTGAGGAGTGACTGCACCCAAGGCATGCAGATTGCGGTGGAATCCGGGGCAGACAAAGAGTCAAGAGATGGTTTCTCACGTACGCCTTTGTCCGTTGGCGTTCTAGGAATCCCAAATGATACACAGGCAAATCTGAGAACGTTTGAAGAGCGCACGATGTGTTTTCGGAAGTTTGTGGAGTTGGGAGCCAGTGTCAATCCAGAAGGAGACTCTGTGCTAGTAGTTGCCGTACAATGCTACGCCCCCTGTCCCGTCAACCGCTCTTTCATGAGGCCCTTGATCTCCTTCCTCCTCAAACACCATGCAGATATCCACGGAACCAGCGACCGGCAAAATACAAACGTGGTAAATGAGATAATCAAGGGTATTCTCGACTACGATCACGATGCCCCGACACAAGAATTACTCAAGGAATTGTTGAGCAACTTGGTCGATCGAGGCTTGAATCTCACAATCCTGGCGCCCGGATTGCCTTCACCATTGTACCGCGTCTTGAATTTTCGTAAAGCCAAGCCAGAATGGCTTTTCGACTTGCTCTGCGAGAAGGGTGCGACAATCCATGCGGACGAGGTGAACACAGCCTTCCTTCGCTGGTGTGATATACCACGACTGTGGAGGAAAAACAAATATAATGCGTGGTGGCAACATCAAGGGCATGAGGGCGAAACCTTCCAAAAGTGGTGTAATCACCCTTACAACGTCTGGTGGTGGCAGCACGTCAATCAGATTTCGCCCGCTGCGATCACAATGGCTCATGCACAAGCGCGCCGATACGGAAACCGACAACTCTACGACATAATTACACACCTGCCCCTTCCCGCACCATTGGACGACTTATTTATCGAGGCAGCTTTCAACTCCTTGTCGCTATGAGTCTAGATCTTACTTTGTGCTACAGGAGTTTGATGACGACTTCAATGCTTCATGGTCTCTCGGCTGTGGAGAAGACGTGATTCATCTCATCGTTGTGTTCATTGAGGGAGGGGGCTACTCAGCCGCAGACGAGGCCCAGGATATTGTGCACTTGAGGGATCAGGGTGTGATCATGACCTCGCGAAACACTGACGGACAGACTCCGCTGCACATTTTATTGGAATCGGATAGATCCAAGGATGGCTCAATTAGATTAGCAGTGCTTTTGGAAGGGAAGGCGCAAAAGGTGCAGGAACTGATCTGAGGGCCCAGTGAGTTTTCGGGCCTTGACGCGATGGCATTCGAACATGAAGACATTTATTTGTACACGACGATATTTGAACAAGACGAGATTTGAACACTTATGCCTTCGCGACGGGTCCAAACTACGGCCTGGAAGGCTAATATGTAACAAAACTATATGTATTACCCTGATGCTACAGTATGTACTTAGATTAATGATAGGACCTGGGATTGGTTCACGCTGATGTTGACACCGCTTCAGCTAATGAAAGGAATGCAATATAATTATCCAGTTGTGTATGGTATTAATCGTAATGCATCCATCATCCATCCTCCACGAGTAACCCTAACCAGAGAAACTTCCTTCTGTGTCCAAGAACAATCGCCTATTCACTGCAATTTAATAGCAGTGCATATCTGCTTCTTCTGATATCTAAATATAATACGAAAGGGTAGTCGATAACATTATTAGGCCGGGATCTACTTCGACGAAGGCCCGTATATGTGTTGAAAGCCTCTTGGAGGGCGATGGTCACAACGAATCCTGACATACATTCCAGAGAGATGCTCGTCAATCGGACGAGAATTTCCCGAGGCAGTCTTGACAAAGGCCGTTGCATTCTGATGATATTTTCCCGGTGTATACGGTATGACCGTATCCCCAATCTTTTGGGCGCCAAACTTGCGGGGCTCCAGCACCTCTCTCTTCGCTGCACAGGTGTCCCTCCGGGGGCCCTTCTAACTTCTGGGCAGTGGGGGACACCTGCGGCGGATCTGCTCGGGGGGATTTTAGGGGGGGGCCCTTTATCATTTTAGGTCCTTATACAGCAGTAACAGCACCCGGGAGCACCGTCAGCAGCGCGGCTATTTTCTCCATACCCGTTTTAGGTTTAGCGGATTCAACCCTTTGTTTTGATTGTCAAATGTCACAGTGTCACTTGATGACTGCGCACAGAGCTGCGACATGATTGGCTGTAACCCTCTCTCCGGTAGGTATGTACCTATCTGAGGCTCTGAGCCTCTACGGAGTAGACCGCCGATGGGATGTGAATTCAGCTCGAACGCGTACTCTCGGTGAGATATACGTATTCGCCTCTCACGTTGCCTCTTGCATTGCTTGCGTTTCTTACTAATTAATCTAGTCCACGGGCACTGTACCGTCATCACCACGCAGTGTCTCACTCGCGGACTCTCGCGATCTTCCCAACACATCATGCCATGACAAGATGCCCCCTTCTACTTAGTACTCCAGAAGGGAAAGATGCTGCAAAAACTTCAAGAAACATCGTTGCCCAGGGGGGCTCGATTATCACTATCAGAGAAGCGATCGCGTCATTGCAAGGTTAGCAGAGACTCGGAAAGTAGCAAGTGGGACAACGTCACCACATCGAGAGGCCTTGGATGGTCGGGCTGCAACGTTTGTTGAGGCGTTGGGTAGAGTCGGACTCGGTACGACGCCGAATGGATTTTGAGGGGCTCAGCCTTTTGAGGTCTGCGCCCCATTTGCTGACGACTCTAGAGATACCTTTATATGGAGAGCATTGCCCAGCTGCAAAAGAATGGCGACTTTGCCTTGCAGATATATACAATGGTGATCGAGGCAATCAAGGAGACAGTAGACTACCATGGACTCGTCGCCAAAACTTCAGGTAAGATGGCGCGATCCTCGGTCCACGTGTATTATGATGATGAATGGAACAAGTTCAGTCTCTAACCGGTCGATGTTCAAGCAACTTCACGACGCACGCGAGTCCGTAAATCGGCACGTACTTAGACAAGATCCGTTATGCCTCCCCCCCGAGTTGATAACGCATATCTTCTGGCACCTTAGATGTGATGAAATTTCGTCCGTTGACTTCCCCTTTCCCCTTTAAGGCTTTCAAGTTTCGTATCAACACCGACTCGTACCCGCACTCTTTCGCCTAATTCCGTGCATTGTACAGTCTCTGCTTGCGCGTTTCCAAGAAATGGAAATGCACGCTGACAAGCCCCACGAATGCCCTGTTATGGAGGGACATGCAATTCTCAAAAAGGACGCGCGGGCCCCTCGATCGGGACCTCACACAGAGACGAAGCCCTGACCCCGAAGCATTGAGAAGGATGCTTTCCTGGGCAGGAGATGGGGGTGCCAGGAAGATCGTGATGCCGACAAATATGACTGTCACTCAATCGATGTTGACGCTGCTGCTCGATGGATCGCCCTGTCTGGAGTATTTGAAGATTACCCATCTAGCAGCTGGAACTTTATTTCCTACGAATGGGAAGACATGGAACCGGCTAAGGCATTTCTCCCTTGAGCAGGGCTGTTATTACGGATCTTTCCTTGAATTGCGAGTAGACGATCCCGGAGGATTCCCTTGTTCGTTCCTCCAAGACGCTGCCAGCTCTTTGGAGCATCTTGACTTTAGGGAAATTCCAACGCAATGGTACAGCAGTGAGCCGCTGCCATCCATTCCCTTTCTTCCCAAGCTGAAGACCTTGCGCATACATGGATCGGATGTTGATACTGATAGACCGCCGTTTCCTATAGTGAGTCTCCCCTGGGCTTTGGCAAAGGGCCTACGTGAAAAGCTCTGTTCTCCCGACCTTTTTCCTTTCTCTTTGATTCTTGCTCACCTGTTGAGTTTTTTTTCCATCTTTTGAGCCTTTTGATCCCTGTCGCTACACGTAGCCAATGACGCGCGGCGCGTAAAAGCAATACACTTACTCACTGAATTTTGGTAGTATCCTCTCTCCGTCGCCTTTCCAAGGCTTGAGCAGCTTGATATCGGCCGCGATGTACCCTACCTTGATCCGGAGCCCGTGTCAGTGTGGCAAGACCAACGGGAGAATATATGGCCATACCTTAAGGTACTCATATTCGAGAACCGTGTCCAAGAACCAGACTCCGATACGGAAGGAACGCGTTCGGCGCTGCGGTGCCTGACGTCTATCAACCGCGGCAATTCACTACAGCATCTTGTTTTGGAATTCAGCTGGGCCTGGCCTGAAATTGACATTTTCAGCGGTAGCGATGACCTCTTACCCGATTTCGACATTGTCCAGGACTCCGAATTTAGAAACCTACGTTCATTCAGGTCGAGTCAGCTTAGCATCTCGCCTGAGGGAGCTCGAAACTTGCTGTTCAACGCAATCCAGACCGAACAGCTGATATCTTTTGACATTGTCTGTCCCTTATGTTTCCACGATGTACCCGCAGAAGAAAGGCATGCTGAATTTCTAAAAGGCTATGATTGGGCCTGCGGTGCTACCTCAATTCAATCTTTGGGCCTCTATGAATTTCACCTCGATCATTCTCCCGACAACTTGAGCGACCAGGAGAACCATTTCGTGCCGCGCTTCCTAGCCACCTTTCCTAACCTGCGGATGTTGAGTTTTGGATGCGAATTTCACGACATGGCCGACTATTCGAGCTTGTTGGTTCAGATATTGAGGCTCACACACCTCGAAACCATGTACATGAGACTTGTTAACGACGAAGCCTGTGCCCAGGTGAGGCAGACAGCACTCGACCAGGGCGTGCAATTGATGGAGCTTCCTGATCCACCTCAAATGCCCCGGCCATGGTCAAAGACATGGCTGGAGTCTGGAGCCGATTGGGGGACGCCAAATTCAAGCTTTACTTTTAACCCTTACAATCAACCCCGAATTACCTAGAGATCTGTATAGCCAATCCGACCCAAGACAGCTTTTTTTCAGCGCTCCCATGTTCCATGAAAAGTACCACAAGATGTTCCGTCCAAACTTGACCTTCATTTTTTGAGCCCATACGGTATACCCCTTCCAGCACGGCCTCAGCGGGAAGACGAACAAAGACACAAAGCGAGACGAGGCGAGCTACAACATGTTTGGCTGTGCTACAGACGCACAATACCTATTTTAGGCAACTTGGGGTGAAACAGAATAACTTCTTGGGGTGAAAATTAATGTCTCCCTCCCTACTCTACCTAAGCTGTAACTTTAAACTGGCTGTAAGTTGTAACCCCCTGTCCGGTATCTGAGGCTCTGAGCCTCTGGACCGCCGATGGGATGTGAATTTAAGTACATATCTCGAACGCGTACTCTCGGCGAAGCATACCTACATGTACGCTTCTCACGTTGCCTCTTGCATTGGCGCGGGGCAGTGTCTCATTCGCGAACTCTCGCAATCTCACCAACACCTCATTCATCCGATGCCGAGCCCACACTGCACACAATGGCGGATCAGTGATCTGATTGGGAAACGCCGCCAGTATGTCGCGGCCAAGGTATATACAATCTGGCAGTTAATCACCTATCGCCAGGTGAGTTGATGTAACTTGTGACAACACTTGAGATCATTTCAAGAAGCGACCAGACACTGGACAGTGGACTGATATATGTAACTCTTTTTCTCTTGAAAAACAGGCCGCGAGAACTTAGAAGTTGCCCTTGCTGCAACTCAAGCTACTATGTCCAGTTTCGATGCAGTTGCAAGAGCTTCCATAAAACTTAAAAGTCGTTGCTCAAGAGTCAAGGGGGCTCAATTTTCAGAGATTCGAGAAGACGTGTCATTGCGCGATTGGCAGAGAGTTGAGCAATAGCAAGGGCGACAACGTGCACCACATCGAGGCATTGGATGCCACTGGCCAGTGGGATGGTCGGGCGGCAACGTTTGAGGCGATGGGTCAACTCGATCGCGCTACGTATGATGACGCCGAATGGATTCTGTGACTGGCTCCTCAACTTCCGGATGTAAGCAGTCCTGTTTGAGCGGCTGAGCCTTTTGAGGCCTGCGCCCCCTTCGCTGACGACTCACGACTCCAGGGATAGGTATGTACCCTTCGTCTGGGGACTCGGGACTCGGGACTTGGGACTTGGGACTCGGGAGCATTGCACAGCTGCAGAAGAATGGCGTAGATATATCCTGTTGTAACCCTGTCCCACTACCAATAGTCGCGACCGTGTGAGATAGTTCCACGGAGGTATGTCGGAGGACCACGGGGGTCCGAGGTGGCGAAGTCATGGGAGGGCTCATGACGACTCGAGTGGATGGGTTTACATACATGTAACATCATATGTACCTTGGCTCGTGGCACAACTCCAGAGGACAAGAGCATTGAAGACACATTCGTTTGCCGTTCGTTTATGCATGCATACTCGTATATCTTGTTTGCTTTCCCCTCACGAGCTGATGATCGAGGAATCAAAGAATACTACCATGGAGTCGTCGTCAAAATCTCAGGTAAGATGTCGCGATCCTCGGTCCACGTCTATCATGATGGTGCCACACTGTCAAAGTCAAGACTCAGTCTCTATTTCTAACCGGTCGAGATCCAACTTTCAAGCAACTTTACGATGAACGCAAGTCCGTAAACCGGCACGTCATTAGACAAGATCCGTTATGCCTGCCTGCCGAGTTGGTCATGCATATCTTTAGGCACCTAAGATGTGATGAACTTTCGTCCGTTGATTTCTCCTTTCCCTGTTAATAATTTATGGTCTTCGTATCAAGATTCAAGCAACGACTCGTACCCGAACTCTTTCGCCTAATACCACACATTCTACAGTCTCTGTTTGCGCGTTTCCAAGAAATGGGCATGCACGCTGACCAGCCGCCCGAATGCCCTGCTATGGAGGGACCTGCAATTTTCAGATATGCGTAGGAAGCGGGGCCCAGGCCTCGAAGAATTGAAAAGAATGCTTTCCTGGGCAGGAGACGGGGGTGCCAGGAAGGTCGTAATACCCGAAGACATGATTGATCAATCAATGTTGACGCTGCTGCTCGATGAATCTCCCTGTCTGGAGTATTTGAAGATTGGGTATCAATCAGACAAAGTTTTGTTGTTTCCTACGAATGGGAAGACATGGAATCGGCTGAGGCATTTCTCTATCCATACTGGCTATTACGGGTTCATCCATGGAGGATTCCCCTGTTCGTTCCTCCAAGACGCTGCGAGCTCTTTGGAGCATCTCGACTTTAACGGGATTACTACGGAATGGTGCGCCAGTGAGCCGTTGATCCCCTTTCTTCCCAAGCTGAAGACTTTTCGCATACATGGTACGCGTTCAGGCATGTTCTCGTTTCGTATAGTGAGTCTCCCCTGGGCTCTGGCAACGGGCCTACGTGAAAAGCTCTAGTCTCCCGTCTTTTTTCCTTTCTCTTTGACTCTTCTTCACCTGTTGAGTCTTTCCATCTTTTAAGCTTTTTTCGTCCCTGCCGCTACAGCCTACACGTAGCCAATTACGGCGTACGCGCGGCGCGTACAAGCAATACACTAACTCATTGATACTTGGTAGTATCCCCTCTCCGTCGCCTTTCCAAGCCTCGAGCAGCTTTATATCGGCCCCTACATACCCTTCCTTAATCCGGAGCCCGTGTCAGTGTGGCGAGACAAGCGGAAAGATATATGGCCACACCTTAAGGTACTCATATTTGAGCTCATTAGCGCTCAAGAACCAGACTCCGAGACAGCAAGAACGCGTTCGGCGCTACGGTGCCTGACGTGTATCAACCGCGGCAACTCACTCCAACATATTTGTTTGGACCTCTATTGGGCCTGGCCTGAACGTGACATCTTCAGCGGTAGCGATGACTTCTTTCCTGATTTCGACGTTGTCCAGGACTCCGAATTTAGAAACCTACGTTCATTCAAGTCGAGCGAGCTGAGCATCTCGCTTGAGGGAGCTCGAAACTTGCTGTTCAATGCAATTCAGACCGAACAGCTGACATCCTTTGACATTGTCTTTCCGATATATTTCGACGATGACCCAGTGGAAGAAAGACATGTTGAGCATCTGAGAGGCTACAGTTGGGCCTGCGGTGCTACCTCAATTCAAACCTTGGGCTTCTATGAATTTCGCCTCCAACATCCTCCCGACAACTTGAACGACCAGAAGAAGCATTTCGTGGTGCACTTCCTGGCTACTTTGCCAAACCTGCAGACATTTAGTATTGATGTCCACTGGGACGACATAGCCGACTATGCGATCTTGTTGGTTGAGATATTGAGACACACTCATCTAAAAACTCTTTACATGGGTTTTGTCGATGACGAGGCCTGCGCCCAGGTGAGGCAGGCAGCACGCGACCACGGCGTGCAATTAGTGAAGCTTCCTGAGCCCTTTACCTCGCAAACGCCAACTCCGAGGGAATGGCCGGTATCACTGGGGGAGTAGGCTACTGAGCTCAGCGAGGACAGTGCCGGCCGTTGCCGCGAGGCACTCCAGATTGGTTTGATTCTCTTCTATAGGTACTGTGAGACGTCCCCGATTATTCCTTTACATCGGTCATTCGCCCAAGTTCTCCTGATTTAGGCTACGCATCTGTTGACTCTTGACCGGAGAATCGGCGTCATTTGTAATTTCTCATTCAAACAGGAACGTTGTGAATATGTGATTGGGCTGGCAGCTCGCAGTCGTTGCATCTGTGTCCACTGTATCATGGTTGATGTTTCCTGCCTCTGTAAGTAGCTGGATACCTAAACGCGTGGTCTGCGGCAACACTTCATGGATGAAGACAAGCCCCGAAAGGCATAAGGTCGAGCTTCATCGGGCTTGAGACGGACATTGTGTAGGTATCTACCTTGTATGTACTCATTGGCGTTTGCGGCGTTTGCATGGATTTACGTCACGTGATAGTGCCCTCGGAGACATCGCGGAATTGAACTGAGACAAACACGACCAGGGATACGTATATGGGAATTGGCCAATGTCGCCGCTGTGCTTGCTATGAGAGCTGTGAGGTAAAGGCCAGTAGTCAGGACTCAGGAGTGACAGGAGTCATCACAACTTCCCATGATGAAGCCACGCGCGGCGAACTATCATTGTATTCTCTGCCTGCCTCTGGTCGCGACTCGCGACTCGCGCTTGTTGGTCGCGCCACAACTCCGGGAGTAGTTTAGCCGTGAGGATCGAGATTCGTTTACGCCTGCGGCCTGGTCATGCCGGGCCTCACATCGGGAGGCTCGGCGGGCCGGACGGCTGTGCCGGCTTATTCATTTCCGAGATTGCCGTTCTATTTTTCTGTGATATACATGACCACGCATCAATGCATCGATTCGTCTCTCTATCAGTCCCACGATCCCTCGGAATTAAGTTGCAGGATATAAGAAACCGCCCCGAGAAGACCGATTTGCGGCTTGCCTGCTCTCGCGCCCCGTGATGCTGACCACGCTTCTGCTTGTCCTCGGCGCAGCGTGTGCCTATGCCGTCTTTGCGTTGGTGATGGGCCTACGGCGCAACATTGCTGTGGCCAAAGGGACGAACTTGCCCTATGTTGTTGTTCGTGAGTGGCCATATTCTGTTGTCTCGACATTTTGTTTTCAGTTTTGTAAGCTGAATAGGGCTGACGTGTGGTTACTTCCTATATACCTAGCTTGCGACCAGACAGCCCAGCATTGGCTGATGCTTAGCCATTATTATGCGCGCCTCATCAGATTGTTTCCCAAGTCGTGGTGGAAAGACTGGTTAGAGTACGTGTTTTGCTCTAGTTTTGTCTGCTCCTGTGTTGTGCGGTGTTGAGCCTGGGCAGCGCATGACACACCGCCAGGTCCCTCCCCCTTTATTTTCGTCTTTGACGTTTGCCTTTCTGATATATGGGCCGCCTCTTCTTACCAGTTCTTTCTAGCCTCACGCTCACCGACTCCTGCTACCAGCTGGACTTTCAACGCTTCACGCGACACGGCGACACGCTTCTGTTTGTGTCTCCGTTCTCCATCATGGTGCAGGTGTCCAATGCGGAAGCCATTCGGCAAATCACCAGCCAGAGGGAAAAGTTCCCCAAGCCATGGGAAATGTACACCATGTTGGCCATGTTTGGTGAAAATGTAGTCACTACTGAGGGGTCCGTTTGGAAGGCCCATCGAAAGGCCACTGCTGCAACTTTCAATGAGAAAAACTCGGCGTTGGTGTTTCGCGAGACGATTGTGCAGACAAATGGCATGATTGACTCGTGGGTTGGCCGTCAGCGTAGCGGGAACGTGGACGACAAAGGAAACAAGATTGACAAGCGCAACGAGTCTCTGACGACGGTTTCCGCCGACGTAACGCGCCTCACGATCAATATTATTGGGTACGTGGGATTCGGTCTGCGATTGCTGTGGCCTGGACAGTCGCTGCCGCCGGGGACGGATGCCGCAGCGTCCAAATATGCGTCATTGGATGCTCCCGAGGGGTATACCTTGTGTTTTGTGGACACGCTGGTGCAGCTGCTAGACAAGATACTATTTCTTCTCTTGTTTCCTCGCTGGCTGTTAAGGATAGTGCCCTTCCAGAAGTCGCGCGTCGCAGTCGCAGCCCATGAGAACTATGTGAGGTATCTGGACGAGATGCTCGATGAGAAGGTTGAGGCCCTAAAGGCTGTGCATCCAGAATTACCGGAAAGGGAGGATAAGGAGGGCATGGATTTCATGGGGGCCCTAGCCCAGTGTTCCTTTGGCGGTTCTTCTGGCGCATCTTCTAGGACCGGACAGAAGGGTGAAAAGCAACAAGACCAACCTGAGAGACAGGCTCATGGAATCACACACGCTCCCGCTCTCTCCCGCGACGAGATACTCGGAAACGCCTTTGTCTTGTTCCTCGCCGGCCACGAGACGTCGGCCAACACGATCCACTTCACGCTCATCCACCTCGCCACGAACCCGGCGGCTCAGAGAATTCTCCAGCGTGACATTGACAGACTGGTGAACGACACGGACTGCTCAAGCTGGGACTACGAGAGCCTCATCGGACCCATGACGACGAGCGCGATAGCAGCCTGCATAAACGAGACGCTGCGCGTCATCCCTCCCACGCCCGCCATTCCGAAACAAGTCAGTCCACAGAGCGACCAGACGCTCAGTATCGAGGGCCGCGAATGCGTGCTTCCCAAAGGAATCTTCATCCTGGTGAATGCTATCAAGGCACACGAGGATCCGCGACACTGGCCCTATCAGGAGAGCAAGCTGAGGCCCGGCCACGACGATCTGCGGGATTACAGGCCAGAGCGCTGGTTTGAATCTAAACCCGGTCCTTGCCATCAGCAAAGCAATGGTAGCGACATAGTCTCAAGACCACGCTCCGAGACGCCCGAATTCAGCGCTTACGATAGTGACGACGGCGTCGACGACGGTATTCAGGGGAGTCGTCAAGGCGACGCGTCCTTTTTCCGCCCTCGTAGAGGCGCCTTTCTGCCCTTCAGCGATGGCCCTCGGCGCTGTCTCGGGCGGCGGGTGGCGCAAGTTCAACTCATGACGGTTCTGCTTGTTCTGTTCCAGCGCTACAGCATCGAGCTGGCGGTCGACGCGTGGGCGACCGAGGCGCAAGTGAACGATATGGATCGGACAGCCAGGACTGATGTGTACAAGATGGCGCAGGCGGCCAGTCGAAGGACGATGGGGCGTGCCGTGTCGGTTATCACGCTGGGCTTGCATGGGAAGACGGTGCCGATGCGGCTGGTGGCGAGGGGGAAGGAGAGCTTTGTAGATTGGATGGAGTGAGCATTCTTGGGTATCTAGCGCACAACAATGTGAAGTGAATGTATTGCAACTTGCAAGTAAATATGGACGTCCTATTAGTCAGTGAAATATAGGAGGTACCTATATATCTCCACGAGATGCCATCAATGATCATGCAAGCCTGGTGTCCGATGAAAATCAAGGAAGGAAGGAAAAAGGAAAAAGGTGCCTGCTCTGCTCCTTCCAAGTTCCTGCATTGCATGCCCCGCTTTTGCACAATGGGAAGTTGGGAAGTTGGGAACTGCCCGGCAGTGGATCAGTACGTACTTACTACTACATACGATCAGACGCGGACGCGATTTGTCGGCGTGGGCTCGTGAAGTCGTGAGCTCCGAACCCGCACCCAACCCAAACAAAACATAAACAAAAGTTACCATTTAATTCGCTGCGAGACCAAACCACCATCTCAAACCCAAAATACATACCCCCCTCCCCTTGCTTTCTATCCCCGCGGAATCACGGGCTTTAGCTTCGCCGCAATCTGACGCCTGCTCCCTGCACCATAAGCCGTCATCTTTGAACAAGGCTATTACCGCACTCACGCGTCATCTCGTGCATGGTCGTCTTTGCGCGCGCCTGCATCGCATCATACACACAAACGTTACCGTAACTCAAGCTTTGCGCCTTCTGCTTCATCATGGCTGCGCCTCTACCAACCAACTCTTGGTTGCGCGCGCAGCGCAAGCCCGAGCTTCTTGATCTGGCTTATAATATTGGCCTCAAACAGTAAGTTGCTCATCTGTCGCGTACCATTTTTTTCGCGTCCAGCTCAAAACGCGCGCGCCCGTCTCTGGACCAGCCGGCGGAGCAAACATGTAATGCGTTCCGAGCTCACCGATTTCTTGCGCCAAATAGCTACGAGAGTCTGAAAAAGGTCGAGCTCGAGATGGCGCTTGATGAGTTCATTGCCGAGAATGCCGGCCGTCTTGCCCACCGCCCAGACTTGACGAGCTATTTTAACAGCCGCTCCAAAGCCCTGGGCTCGCCTGTCAAGAAGGAGAGGGAGACTATCAAGGAAGAAATCGAGAGACCTCTGAAGATCGCCAAGCGCCGCGTAACCAAGGCTGTTGACGACTTGATTTCCGAGTAAGTCTTGGATGCGCATAGAAATTTTCTCCATGGCTTCTTGTTCTTATCAACGCTACGAACCCGCACTCCATGGGCAAACGTGCTAACTGCTTCACTTCTTGCGTCTTTTTCTGCAATCCAGGGACAGAAGCTCCATGGATACAAACGAAGATCAGGGAAACACCACTGCTCTGGCTAGGACGCCTGCTCGCAGCTTCTCCCAGGTTGCCGCTCGCATCCCCTTGCCAGCTACTCCTGCTGATGTCGCGCAAGCCTTTGACCGCTCAGCTGTCGCCCTGCGCAAGCGTGTCACGTCCGTCTACCAGGACACTGGCCTCACAGAGGCTTCCTACGCGACCCGCGAGACTCTCAGCACCGTCACAAGCATCCTGTTCATTGTCTCTGCCTTTGAGCTCTTCTTCATTCGGCCCGAGATCCTCGCCAATCGCTACGCCTTTACTATTCCCGCTATTGGTCTTTTGCGCACCTCGGACTACCCCGTCTACCTTCCGGACATGTTTCTTCTGTTAACCGCTAGCTTCTGGTCTCCAGCTCTGACGTGGGCACTGACTAGTGTTGTGCTGCCCAGCATTGCTGGCTACTTCTTCAACTTGAGTGCAACGAACCACCCCGCTGGTGCACGAACCCGTGCTAGGGCCGCCGCTCACGACCCAGTCGTTGATACGCTGACATTTAGCATTGCCAAGGCGTTGGTCTCGTACGTTGTCTATGGCCAGGGTGGCACTCTGGGCGGGCTCTTGTCCGAGACGTCGATTCTGCGTCTTGACCGCGCGGTTTATGGCGGGTACAAGGGGATTCTTGTTGGGACTGCTATTACCGGCATCACGAGCATGTACGAAGCTGTGTTGAGAAAGTGAAATACCTCTCGGAAGAAGTTTTGAAGACGAAACAAAAACAAGCTCAGTTTTACCCCCAATGGATGGATCATGGGCTTGTCTCAGTGTAGTACCCCAATAAATGAACTCGTCTCAGTAATGAAACGAGACTGGGTTTGCTCGGTCGAGATTGAGGGTCTCGAACATTGTCTCGACGTGGCTTATACGTGGAAGAATGGCTGGCCACTCACCGTTTCTCGTCAGTCAGGAAACGGATTCACCGGCATGATATTTGCCTTGGGCAATGGGCGCAACGATTACTTGGTGATTTTCTTGACTTTTTTTGGCGGGAGGAATTTCCATGCTCGTGTCGCTGTTCTGGGGAATGTTGTTTGTTCCTTGAGAAGGGCGTTGGAGCGTTGATGGTCATTGGTGTCATGGCGTGGGTTGAATATAGCTATGTACTGTATCTGCTGTGCTGTCTTCTGTCTCTGTCTACCTGCCTGCCGTCCGTCTGTCTGTCTGTCTGTCTGTCTGTTTGTTCGCCGTCTTTGTCCATCTGATCTCTTCTTGAGAAGCCCCCACGGTAGCATAGCATAGCAGTCACTGTTCGCCTCTTTCAGACAACCACCTTCTTTTACATGTAATACCCTGTTTCTCGACTTCTCGACTTCTCGACTTCTTGGTATCGTGGTTTTCGTGTCCAGTGTTTGGCTTCATCAATTGCAGGGCGGGGGTTCACCGTTCTTTTTATAATCACGTCTCATGAGCTTCTCTTTTGCATTCTCATTCTCCATTTTCTGTGAGAGTGGTGTGGGAAAGTCGTACGTGTGTCACTGGTTGGGAGAATAGCTTACAAGTTGCAGCAGCCAGCAGTAAGCAGAAAGTGTATTCATGATTTTTTTGCTTGCTTGTTCGTGGTGTTGTTGGCACGATGGTAACAGGTTGGTTGGCCATTTGGCCTCAATTAGTCTTGTCTTGAAGTCTTACTCTTGCCCATTGGTTCAGGTTCAGGTCGACAATAACTTATAAGCCAACATTGCCGTTGTGATGCATGCGGTAAGGCTTCCGAGCACGTCCCACGTTTCACGTCACACAGGTGTCGCGGTATTGTCTTGTGGGCGCCTACCTATCTATGTACGACCAACTTCATCATCTACAATGAATCACATTCATGGTCCAGCCCACCTTAAAGATGCCATCATTTTTGTATTTGTTCATAGGAGAATAACTGACTGATGCAAAGATACCTCTTTCTTTCCCCCTTGCTCCATATCCAGAGGGAGTGAACGCCCTCTTCCAGCGCCACACAGTGTTATACAAAAGAAGACTCCTCCACGCAATCAACCGCATCATGTTTTCATCGCGCACGACAGTAACACGACTTACTGTATAGAAAGCGGTGCGACGTCGCCTCGACATGCAGCGTAGTGCAACGCGGCAAGTACGTCATGACTCGTTAGGTCCCTCAAACTTGATAGGATGGAAAAGCATGCTCCTCAAGCACATGCGTCCACTGCCCTCCGGACGACTCTCCTCCTCCACGCCGCCTCGCAAACCGCCGCCGTCTCGCCCTCGGCCATCCATCTGAGGGTGGCCGAGCCAGCGCCTCCACAAGAGGCCGGCAAACTCGCTGTGGAAATAAAACGTGGAGCCCTTGTGCACATGCTCGTTGTCCATGCAGAATGGACTGTTGGAGCCCGACGTCGAGTGGTCTCTCCCACTGTTGAAGCCTTGGTCCACGGCCGATCCAACAGGAATCCAGGCCCGTTCCAGCGAAATGGGGTGAGGCGCATAGATGGCTTTGAAGCCGTGGTGCAGGGCCACGGAGGCGGGAAACATTTCAGAAAACATGGTCCGATGGTGGCGCCAAACCTCTTCGTGCATGGCGAGCAATAATCTCCGGCTCAGACGACCAGCCGTAACAATACAGGAACGACGAGGAGGAACGCTGTCAGTTACGTCCGTATACCCCGCCATATCGTTTGAGAATACCCAGCCAGATTCTGCGACTTCGAAGATAGGGTTGAAGGTGATGAGATCCGCACCCTCGCCCACGCCACATTGCGTGGCATCGCCGCCTTCTTCACAATTGTCGTCTAGAGGTCGCGACTTGACGCTCTGTTCAGAGCCAAGCGGCCTCTTACCAGGATAGTCTACCGGCCCCAAGATCGCTTGCCTTCCGGACTGGGCATGATCTTTTTGGACAATATGGGTGAAGTTGTCCCAGGAGCCGTGATAAGAGGGGATATAATATCGCTCGTTTCGTTCCCACATCAGTGACCGAGGCTGCGTCTCTGCCCAGCGACCAACGCGATCGAAGAGTTCAAAATAGTTTCCCAGATATCTCATGTCCATCTCCCAGTTCCAAAAATACTCATACTCGGGATGCTGCGAAGCAAACACCTGCAGTGGCAGATGAGCGGCACGATATACGCCGCGAATATTGCGGCCACTAGGGTTGGACTGCTCGTTCTGGAAGTCGCCCGGGTAGAACAAGAGCATCTGCTCCTCGCTCCACAGAGTGACCAAGCCATGGAACTCAGATGGTATACTGGCGTCGAGCACGCTTTGGACCACGGTTTCGTCTGCCCAGATTGGTATATTACTGTCGAGGACGTGGAGTAGAATATGCACCGTATATTCGCCGCCCGACTTCAGAGACAGCTCCGTTATCAAGGCACGCAAATCGACAACAGCCATGGCAGTCCACTTGTAACTGGTGTAGCATCGAAGCACGACTGCTTGGCGAACTGTCTTTCCCTTGATCATCGTACCTATTTGGGGCAGCTCTCCTGTATCAGCATCGGGTTGAACAAGACGATGCTCGTTTGCGCGGATGCATCTCTCTTGCGCATCGCCCCAGTCCATAGAACCGTAATGGATTTTGCCTGTCTTTTCCCAAACGGCATCGCTGCTTGACTTTTCCGTGTCTTGCCCACCACCTGCGCCTCCCTCTGCTTCGGCGTACCCGAAACCATACGGCCCGAAACGCCCAAATCGGTCAAAGCAAATGTCGTCTCGAATGCCAAGCACTCCATGTGAGCCTACAACAGGGTCTGGCATATGTTGAGGAATGCCTTTATAGGCCAGCACATCAGGTGGGATTCTTTTTCCCTTTTTGTCGAGATAGCACCGTTTGATGTAGTCCTTGTTGGTGGTATAGGGATTATATGGCGTCGGCCGAGGTAACCGATGAGAGTTAATTGGAGGCGCGGGCATGGGTACTGAATTTGTGGTGTTGGGATATTCAGGTATGAGTTTCGAGGGTTTGATCAAAGATTTGAGACCGTGGAAGTATCCGTTCAGACTTTGACAGGCAGTTAAGTTAGTACGTGGATGCTCAATGACGATAGTAAATAGGCAGTAGCTGCAAAGGTACGCGAAAGACTTACCGCGGGTATCGCAACCAAGGTTTGCTGTCAGCTTCGTCTTCCTCTAATTCCTCCCCCTCCTCCTCCTCCTCCCCCTTCTCTTCTTCTTCTTTAATGAGTTCGTCCTCTTCCGATTCCATTTCGAATGTCTGAGGAGACTGAGGTCCCTCAGGAGCCTCCGAAACGGGAGCGATAAGTGCCGTGTAAGTGTTGGCTGACTCGTCGTTCGGGAAGTTTCCGTCCACATATGCAGTAAACTCTGGCGTCGCCTCCATTGAAGAGCCAGTACTACTGCCTTTGGCGTATTCCACCATCTCCGATACCGATACGTGCCCGCCATGAGAAACGATAAGCCCAACGACGGCAAGGCATATCAGTGTCCAGAGCACGATCCTACGGTATAGGAGATGACCCAGTAACACCTTCACGGGCGGTATTTGCTGATGGCGAAGCACATTTTCTTTGAGCGGCAGCAAAGAATCACTGTTTCTCGAGATTGATCCACTGGAGCTACCACAGCTGCTTAAACTGAGAAGAGAAGGCGTGCGCTCCATGTCAGGTCTTTCACCGCAGAAGGCAATGGCTCGGCGCACTCAGGCGTAAAGCAAGTGACTTTTATATCTTGTGAAGGGTGCCAATGTACGATTTTGGGGATCTTCTTTGTATCCTGGCCAAAAGTTCCAGGCGAGGCCGCACTGAGCAGTGCGCGGGCGACTTTTTCGGGAGAATTGGCCGAGCACAGGTTCCGGCGATCACGGCTTTTAGGTTCGTCGAATTGACTTCAAGGTGTGGATTTAGAAGAAGAGTCCTAGGAAGGAGAACTGAGGCCATAGCCGAAGGCTGAAGCTCGCCTTGAGACAAACTTCCGACGTCTTCAGTTCTGACGCATGAGGAATAAGAATGAAGATGACGAAGATTGTGCGAGGTCTCGGTGACTGGCTCAGGAAAGAGTAGGCAACCGAACAAGCAGTGAGACACTCGCCGAAGACACGCGATGGAAATCCATTGGTCGTTGAACATGGGAAATTGCTGACCGCAGGAACTGCAGAGGGAAAGCGTCTCTAGATTGAGGAAGGAACAAGCCAGAATTAAGGCACCTCAAGGGATCGCATCATCGCAAGCTGTGTAGACTCTAGAGTATACGGGCTGACATTGAGCACTGAGCAGAACCACCAGGATTCAACTGAGCGGTGAATTCTTTCCATGCCACAATTGTATGGTGCATGACTGATCACTGATGAGTGACGAGGTGATGAAGTAACTGAAGATACATGGGCATTTGGTCGAAGGGTGAGACGCTAGTACGGTCGGTGTCTGTACTGAAGTGACGAGTCTGTACCGTGCGATTAGTTCGCTTACTCCTCCTGGAGGCTGGGGCTTGTCCTCTGACCTCCATGGACCATGCTGCATCTTTGTCCGTGACAATGGTCAGTCTTTCGAATAAATATTCTATGTGTCTTTCTATCGCCTTCCCATAGTGTTTATTCCCGTAACTTTTGCCATCCCACACGCCCTGTACAACAACTCAATTCGTCCCGTCTGTGTTCTCGCTCCGCAATGAACATCTCATCAGCTGACAGCGACCATTGATGAATGATGAAGGCAACGACGACTAAGTCACCATGGCTGCACCGTCATCAACGGACTCAATTGCAACCAAGACTTTGTAGCAACAAGATTCATTTCGCTAAGAAAATAGCACACTCAACTCAACTCTTCAACCTATCCCATAGCAAAGGTTGTCGAGCAGGTAAGAAATTTCCAAACCCCCAACTATGAAACCATCACATACGCACAATCCCCCCACGTCTTCCCCAAAACCTGGCGCCCAGACTCCCATACCACCCATGCACATAGGTACTGTATGAACATGGCTTACTTGCAGCCAAACTCCCGAAACGCCTCACGACTACAACATAAGTTGATCGACGCATGCCGTGCCACGCCACGCGGCCACTTCACGCCAAGCCCACGCCACATCGCCGATCAAACACGCGAACCTCCCAAAACGTACAGTAGCCACCATTCATTCTGCGCAAGCTTAGGTAGGTTATGCATATGCAAGTTCTCTGGTACCTATCAGTCAACAAGTGCAACTACCGTATGCCTTTCCGAACATTTCGTATCATCTCTACTTGCCTCAATTGCGACCCGATCACCAATCACCAATCTAGCCAATCCAACAAACGGACTCCGCGAAATCCCTCCCCCGAAAGAATCTAGGTACTGTATCGTCACCTAACGATGCCTACCTAACCTATGTATGTATTGAAAAGTGACTACGAGGCTTGCGGCAGCCAAGTTGGCCGAACCTTGTCCCTCCCTCTCTAGAGCCTAGCTTCCCGACTCCCGAGTCCCGCGGGCCGCATCGCAGCAGCGCAGACCTCGGGCATTTGCGCAAAGAAGATGCTATTGCATGATATATTATAGCGAGCTTTAGTACATACTGCAGCAAGCTCCCTGCCGCGTCGTCGGGGACCCGGGACTTTTCTCCTATGGGGAAGAAGCGACGGTAAGTACGGAGTATGTATCGCGATCGGTGGAAAAACGTCGGCTCTCTTGTCTTTAATTGGTGGAAGATGTTTCATGGATCTTGGGGGACTCTGGGCACGAACTGCCTGCCCCCCCTGCGCGCATTTTCTGAAGTAGAATTGCAACACCCAAATCGACGTAGAGCATCACCAAGAGAGTCGAGACGTGATGCAAGATGTCTCGCCATTCTCACGTGGAGCAGTCGACTGTAAAAGATATTTTTCAATTGCGGAAAACTATTCTACTTGCTCTCAATGGTCGCAATCATCAATCCCAGGCTATCCTATTATAAACACCAACACCATGCTCACTCAATCATACTCCATTGCTAATGCCAATACACATCATTCCACTTCATGCATCCATACAAAACGTTTCCCGGCATCCTGCCGCACAAGTAAGGCACTTTGGGCACTCATCAAAGTTGAGTATACACCCATTCACATTCATCACCCCAGCCGTCCTTCATATTGGACCGCCGTCTGCCTAAGCCGCAAGCAGCCTCTGGACTCTCTCATGAATAACCCGGTCAATGGGCTGGCCATGCCGCTGAATGACCACGTTCTCTCGTCCCCCAATGAACACAATCCGTAGCCAGTCTGGAGCGATTTCAGTCGCAATGAGTCGTACGCATGTCATTGCCTCTTCGTTGGACAGGGGAACGCGCAACGAATCCTTGAGTTTGTCTGCTATAGCCATCATGGTGAATGCTTGTCTTGGCGAAGCCACGGGGTTCGATAGGCTCAGCATTGAAATCGTGGCAGCCACGTCGGCCACTCGGTTGAGAGCCGCGCGTCGCTGTAGTTCAGGGCCAGACGGTGGGAGAGGCTCGTTTGCCTTGGCGAGCTGCTTGTGCCGGATTCGGTCAAGGAGGCCCATCTTGGTACCATCAGGGTTCAGAAGCGGAGTCTTGTCGACGGTTTGTTTCTGTTGCTGCTCCTGTCTCTTGGCAGCGATGCCGGTCTTGAGGTCGTTTAGTGCGGCTTGACCCTTGGCGAAAAGAGGGTTGGCCTTGAGACCGTCGCCCATGTCTTGAATGGGCGCTTGGGGCAGGTCTGAGAGTGTCATCCTTGCTAGAGGAATGTCCACGTCTGTCATTTGATTCATGCCTTGCTCGGCACATAAGGCTTGCAGGTTGTCTTCAAACTGCCTACACATGCGCTCTTGGTCGATGCGCGCCCCGTCGAGGCCTGGCACTACTTCAACACAGAATCTGCCGAGGCCGTAGTGAGTAACAATAAGGCGGGGGTCCTGCGGTGCCTGCTTGTGGGATTGGATGGCGATGCATCGTTGTATATGCTTTATTGAGACTTGGCGTTTACCCCATGTTCGTGATATATCAGGCGCGATACGGTCGATATCAATTGGCGAGCTGCATCCATTATGGGCAATGTACATTGTGATGGTTTTGAGAAACGCCGTGTTCAAAGCAACAAGCTCTGACAATTCACCAAACAGTAGCTTTTCCTCGGCCCTGGCCGCGGCAGGGTGGGCCTTCTTGTTGTATATGGCATCAAGTCTGGTTTGAGTCACCTTTACCCGCTGCACAGATCTGGCAACGATGGTAGCCTGACTATGTTTCCGGGTAATTCTTCCTGTCGACGGGCCAGCCTTGGCGACTCGCTTGCCCTTTGTGAAGGCCTGTGCCGGACCAGACAGAGGGGCGATGCTAGCTGCCTCTGTTGCTCCAGTTCCTGCCGCAGAAGGTTGTGGCTTTGGTGGTTCAGCACGCCTGGGCCGTTTCGATATGGCGCGTTGTTGAACAGCTTCATCTTCGCTGCTGGGAGGGAAGGAGACGGTGCGGCGAGTGAGTCGATTGGCACTGTCCCGATCCAACAAGTCTGCCTTCCTTTTGCGAGTTGAGCGGGCGGCTGGTAATTCGACATGGGATGTTTTGGCCGATACAGCTGTATAGGCCTGGCTTTTGGCAATGCGAGTGAAATTTGTCAAGGCATTTGAAGAAGGAACAGCCGCGGCGGCCTGTCGTCTCGTGATGGAGGGACGCGGCATCTTGAAGAGAGAAGGTTGCGCCTGTCCAACGCGTCTATGGGAAGCGTCTATGGGAGGCGTCTATGGGAGGCGTCTATGGAAAGAACGGCTTGCTCGAGAACAGGGCAAGGAAACAGGCGTGTTGAAGACGTGTGTTTCTTGGACTTGGTACGCAGGAGCAGTCGGGATTGGAGTAAATCGAGTTGTAAAGCGCGTTTGTCGTGCGTCGTAGAAGGGTCGATTCAGAAAGGTGCTGGAGTTGCAAGTAGGGAAAGAAAGCAGGAGACGCGGTGGAAAACGAAGACGTAATTGCCGGTCCCAACAAGCGCGCCAAGGGTTTCCATGCAATGCCCGCCGTTGACTGGCTGGTTTGGCGTGCTTGAGTGGGGACGCGACAAGACAAGACGCGTTTCCCGTCGCAGTGTGGTGTGGGGCCAGTTGAGATCCATTCATTGGCTGATCGCCACCGAGCTTAAGTGTCTTCAAATCACAAACGTTATGTACATACTTCCTCCTGTTGCACGGCACGGCAGCCAACTTAGGTACATAGCCACTCTTGTCTTGCAAAGTCGCGTTGCTCATCAACTCCCCTCTGAACATTGGGGGACAAGTTGGTAGACGCGATGCGACGGGCACATGCCATGCAGCCGTGTCAACCAACATGAAGTACCTATCTTACTCCTGTCTTCCAAGTTCGAGGCACTAGCCCATGACTGCATCATCCATTGAGAATGTCTACCCATCTCGCCGCTCGGTACAACTAGCCGCAAGTCAACTGTAAACTGTTGCCAGTCAAGAGAAGATCTTTATACCTGCAATAAATTAACGGAAAGTGAAGGGATAATCCGATCCCTAACCGATGATAATCTTTAAACGACAGCAAAACGCCAAAGTCATTACCTACTTACATATACGTATGTATGTATGTACATGTATAGATGGATCCGACGGCGGCGGCGGCTACGGGTGCAAGCCGGGTTTACGGAGTAATCGCATCGCCTTTTCCTCCCGAGCCGTTCGGCGGATCGGCATTCCCCATTTTAAACTAAAAATAAGTTACGGAGAGGTAAAAGGCGCTCTTTCCCCTCGTTTCTTCCTGCTTACATGGTTCCCCTCGGCGCGACAAGCGAGCGTGGCTGTGCTTTGCCTTTGCGTGAGGCAGAGGTGGTGATGCGGACAGCTTCTGAAGTTCTGAAGGAAAGTTGCCATTCACTAGCCCCTACAAGGTCTGAAGTGGAAGAAATTGCGCAGATACCATGTTCACTTTTGGGCAGCCACTGCCAGCCAATGGTACCTTGAGGCTTGAGATGAGAGTGTGCCATACGCGAATGGAAATATGTATTCATTACAAACGTGAGTTGAAGTCGCGCGAGCAACGACTGTTGGCATCAACGGCGAAGGGATTGATTGGGGTGGCAACTTCAGCAGCTGCCCTCAACCTCTCAAGTCTCAATTGACAATTTGACCCATCCGAGCCGCGAGCACAACAACAATCACGTCTGCATCGAAATTGGAGGGCATACATATCTGGTACATAGCCAGCCAGTTGAACGAAAAGCGCTTGTCCCCGCAAAGGCGGACACAAGCGCGTATCCTACCTATAGGCTATGCCGATGGCCCGATGGCCCGATGCCGCGAAAAGAAGGAAAACTCCTTGTCCACTGATCAGTGATGAGCCAGAAACATGAGGAAAATGATAAGTGACAAGAAAAAATTCCAAATTCATACCTACTGAATGCCCAGCGCAGTGCGCACAGGGCTCCCACCCTCGGCACTATCTCATTCTCCGCGAGGTACTTCTATACTACCTACCTGAGGCTACCTACTGCACCCATTCTCTGGTTTCGTTGCTTCGGCTCGCACCACAACAGTATGATACCTGCCTACGGAGTACATACGGTATCTCTTGTCTCAGCCGAGCCCAGCCCAGCCCAGTCCAACCCCAAGAAGCCCCGTTACCCCAGATTACCAACAACGAGCTCACACCTTCGAAAACACCGTTGCATTCGTGCCACGAACCACTGCATATAAACTCAATATGTACATACATAGGCTGCGTTGACCCGAGCGGATGCCACAGGCGCATCCGGGCCCCGGCACCTATGATTTGAGTCGCGCGGTCGTGCTCGCAGTGCCAGCTCCCCACATCAGGTGCTCCTCGAATCTCACACCCGGTAGAACATGCCATGCCACACAACACTCCTCATGTGCAGTGCACTGTGAAATCATTGGCCGCTGACCCTTCTACTGCTTCCTGTTGACGGCTAGACAGTCTACAGACGAATTCCCGGAATCTTCACCAAAGGCATTCGGGTCCGGGAAATGTATCATGTAGACTCGTAGAGTCACAGTCTCGCAGATCGCCCCGCATCTTTCCGAACGTCAGAAGTCAAAAAAACAAAGAAAAAAAAAAAAAAAAAAAAAAAAATAAAAAAAAAAAAAAAAGGAGAGAAAAGACGATGAATCGAATCATTCCCCCTTTGTCTCACCGGTGATCGGAACAGTACAGTACTGAGTACACATCGGAAGGAAGCATTCCTTGACCGACTTTCCATTTGAAAGTCGCTGCGACCTCACCTAGTTTACCCTTTCTTTTAGGCAACAATTTCATTTCTTGAGCTTCAGGCAGGCAAAGGCAGGTAAGTGCTCGAGGTATTGCCCTCAAGGAGACGTCCCGAGCCTCGGGACCAGACGGACGGTCGACGGTCGAGCTTTAGAATCGTAGAAGAATGAGTAGAAAAGTGATCAATGTTGGCGCTACATAGTCACTGGTCAGTGCATCTATGCAATCGGCAGTGCGCGATCGACGACATGCGCCGAGTGTGAGCAATGCAATTCAAGGGACATGCATCGACGCTCGTAGGGTAGTGTCCGCATCTGATCGTGTACACTAGGAGGTATGTATGTATCTACATTAGGTACATACATACTTCTCAGTTCCCCGGATGTCTCATCCCGTGCGATCACTCTGTACGGAGTACATACATACATACCTGCATTAAACATACCTCATATGTATGTACATACATACCTACAGGCTACCTCCTACCTTGGCTGGCAGAGAGCACAGAGGGTGTGTGTGGTCGCAGCGGGGCGTGCCCCAAACCACGAATGCTATCGGGCCATCACAACTGACAGCTGCGGACACTGTGACATTGAAACACCGGTGAGCTGGGATCATTCCTGATGAGCCAGGATTATTCGCAATGGACCAGGATCAGTTGGCGACGTACAGAGGAGGACAAGGCAAATGAAATGAAGAGAATGATTCACAGGCTCACAGGCTCACAGGTGACAGACACTGGACAGGTCACAGCCTTTTGGCCTTGCTGCATCGTACCACGGTCGGTGAAACATTGTAGAAAAATGGTGTGTGGGGGAGAAAAAAACGAGTAAACAAACCGGTACCGATAACCTCAAGAAATCGAGAAATGCAGAGAAAACAGAAGACGTGTCGAAAATCACGACTCACGACTCACGAGCATCGTCACTGGCTCGGATTATGCGCGGAGCATGCCGCATAGGGCAAGATAACACCCGATTTCCCCAAAGTGAACAGATACATTCACCAGCCGACAGCCCGACACCTACACAATTTCACTTCAGACGGCGATCGTGCAGGCAAAGTTGAAAGAGTATCGACCTCACCGTCACCTTACGGATACTCTACGGTGACAGCTGCACACACCTCGTCAACCCCACACTCCCCCATATGGGGTCCAGTGTCACGTCACATTTGACATGACGGAGTACATAAGCAGAAGGGGGAGGGAAAAAAAAGGAACAAATACAGAAAAACCTGGGGTTGCCGCTCGGCGTTCATGCAGGTACAATTGACAATCATACAGTCGGGCTGGCACCTACCTGTCTTGACAATATCATAGATGCAGACAGACCCGACATAGACGCCCGTGTGTAACAACGGTATCTAACAGGCGGAAAAACGACTTGACCCCATTTCAGCGCCCAACGAGATTCTCCTCCGAATGTCCTACGCTTCACTACCGCAACACCGCAACCACACCACGGCAGCACACATGGGTGAGTTTCACCGGCAGGGATTCGTTGCGAAGCGTGACACCGGTATGGCTATAAGAGAAAGCAATTATGCGATTGCAATGTAATGTAGACTGCATTTGTCCTAAATGTACACCGGGCCCCTTGCCCGGCTGCTGTTTTTAATCCCTGGAGAATACGTCGACATGACTCACGGATGCCTTAATAGTTGTGTCATGTAGATGATTTCCGTGACGTGAACTCCCTGCGCCTCTGTAGCAAAAGTAAATGTAACAAAGAAAAAGACAGAAGAGAAAGAAAATAATGAGGTGAAGAGAAGAGGAATAAAAAGAACACATGTAGCCATGTCAGTCTGTCTCTGGCCTTGCGTACGATGCAGACCAACAAGCTAAGCCGGCCGTTGCCATCACGATATTGCCGAAATCTTAGTGCCGCATAGGCACGTGCCATTTGTCAGCTCGAAAGCTGACCGGGCTGGGCGGTGGGGGAGCTGGAACCGCGTAATCATCCTCTGGCATGTGTCGAAGGAGCGTTGAGGGTCGGTTGTCCTTTTGCCGAAGATTGGCAGTGAGACTGCTGAACAAGTCCTGCGAGGTGAACAGTCTGCTGTTGTTTCGCTGGGGTGATATAGCGAGAGGCGCCACGATTTGAGGCATGTCTGCTGTTGAGGATTTTGATGTTTTCCTATTGTTTTTTGTTCGGGACACGTTGAGCGGATATGATGGGACTCGAAAGTATTCTGTGGGGAGATAGAATCGTTAGTAATGAGAAATGGACGAGGCATTTGTCGTCCACGGCAATTGAATGCGTACTGCAAGCTATCACATCACGCACAGGAAGAGACGCGACGTTGAAAGTGTGGGGTTAAACCTTGTTTCTCGGTTCCAGTTTTACCCACACAACATTTCAACGCCTCGACGTCTTTCCGTGGGCGCCATGCTGTTTGGCAGAACGAGGTCGTGTTTTGTAGGGAAAAGCAGCGTCACTCACCGGTCCAATGCTCAAGAATCGTGCGAAGAGATCCTCAGGAGCCTTCGACACTGGGTGGATGAATGCCAGATGATGTAGGATAGATATGGCAACAAGGTATTGGCTCAGATATACCTATGCAGAGTGTTGTGAACGCGCGTTGGCCAAGAATATCGGAAATTAGCTTGAGGGAAGGAAGAAGTGGATGGCGAACGGATCGTCCGGGGGAGGGGCAGGCTTAAGTAGGAATTGTTTGAGGCAGAGCAGAAAACCAGTGTCGGGCTTTGTGAGACAATCGGAAAAGCGTGACGAACCAGATAACAAACGAAGTAAAAGGGGACTTGCTGAGAAAAGGATGCTCAAGCCGAGCGACAGGTTCCTGCGCAGCACGCGGAGGTGGAGCTGGATTACTGATGGGGACTGTGGAGGGCGACTTACTGGGGGTGAGGGTGTGTGAATCCTGAGAGGAAAGGGTGTCACCGTACACCCACGCCCCCCTCCTTCCCCGCCAAACATGGAGAAAGGAGAGAAGGAAGCCATCAGCCGCAGTCGGCAGCTGCGGACCAGCGGGCAGCGCATGCCAGCAGCCGGCACACGGCGGGGACAACGGTGTGTGCTCGATGTAGGTACCTTAGGTACCTAATGTACATACCTAGGTAGGCACCTCTCTGTAGGTATGTACTGTACATACCTAGTCCAGGAAAGAGATGCCGACGCCACTGCTTATTCAATAAGTTCAGCAGCTGTATTGCAGTTTCTTCAAATCGAAATGGCAAGAGCCAGTCGGGTTTGCAGAGGATGAATATGCAATCATACATTAAGACATATCGTCCCCATCGAGCATCCGCCGTGGGGTATGTATCAGACATCATGTACAATTTTTACAAAGTTACAAACATATGTATCATAGGTATGTAGCTAGTACCTACCTATGCAGGCTGCCAGTTCGATGGCATTTGCGACACAGTTGTCGGATGCGCTGCGCATTCCATATCTCATCGGTCCGTCCTTTATTAGGTCGGCTCGGTTCCTTTGGTCGACAGAAGGTGCCGGCTGTCGACATGGCAAAGGCGTGGCAGAGCGGCAGGGCAGACTACGCCATGTCCAACGTTTGCACCCCCTCGGCTTGATTGTTCTTTTCACCGCAAGAATCGACACTTTTGTTTCCGCTTTCAGCTCAAACAGACGGCCAACGCCCCAACGCATCAATCAGTGAGCCTGCATCGTCCACGGTACAAGTGTCAAGAGGATCTTGGCCTCTTCATTTGCTTTGCTCAATGCTGTGCGATTCGCCGCCTCCGTGCACATTCGGTGCGGGATACTGACAGGCCGTGTATGCCAGCCGCTTGCTTACCGCTAGCTGAGAGCAGGCTCACCTCACGTTTAATACTTGACACGTTGCCTCGGGCTTGTAAGTTGTCTCATTGCTGTGGCCAGCAATGAGCTGCTGCTCAGTATCCTTCCAAGTTCCCAGCCATGCCCATTGCCTGCAATTATAAAACTAGCAAGGGCGAAAAGTAGGCATTGGAACGAGGCTACAAATCGCACTCTCTCACAAACTTTCCCACAACCCATAACCTACAAACCCGGGGAAGAAGTGCCGGGGGGGGTCGGGTTAGCAGCAGGGGTGTGTTGCTTTGTTTGACTCGGCAAAGGTCAAGCGACTCGCGAGTCAAAGGAGAAGCTTTGTACAGCTCTCCATCTTTGATCACATCGCATGTTGGAACGATTTTGAACGCAACGTATTCCTCATATCCTCAGCGGCGAAGTGTGCCTTGAAAATTTTGATGCGTTTCGTGTAGTCGAGAAAGACTGCAACGCAATGCAGCAAGCTTCGCCGCGCCTTGTGGGATCCGAGGGATTGGGCTGGTCCCTGCAAAGCCGCTCGCTCGCTCTGAGAGCATTTGTACGTCAAGGCCAACGCAGAGCTTCAACGCATCGAACTTTGCACGACGTACCTGCCCGGGGTGCGCTGACTGATGCGTCACAGACTGCAGAAGATCTGGGGGCATAACGAGGCACAAAGTCCGGGGAAGAAAGTTGCTCGCTTGCATGGGCAGGGTTCTTAACTTTTTCCGATAACAAGCAAGTTGCCAATGTTATTACGACTACGGCATATTGCGGTACAGTCTTGGGACCAACAACACCCACAGTATCAGAGAGGTAAATGCCTACAAGTCGCTTTGCACTATACATGTAACATCGCTTGGGGCTCCTGAGGTGGCATGCCGAATCACATACAATGCCGAGATGACTCATCCGAGAACAAAAACGACGGGGCGTGTTGGAATGTTGAAACCTGAACGGCGAAACGCATGATGTGACGCACACTCGTACGTGTTCAGGTTAAAAAAAAACCGAGACGACTTTTTTAGAAAAGAAAATACGGAGTAAAGCGGGACCAGAAAACTTTCCTCAAGAAGGCCAAATGGCAAAGCCACCAAAAATGCTTTCATTGACCAGCAAACAACAGGATGGCCAGATCAAGGACAATTACAAGGTCATCCTGCCTCACGCAGCAATGCAGCAATGCAGAAGAGAACGGACGAGACTTGCCATCCGTGCCTTTTACAGTACCACCACTACCTTGCCATTTGCATTTGACTCCGAGTCAATTCGTCTTCTTGTCGTGGCTCTGCCTTCTCCCGTACGGCGTACCAACCTACCCACCCTCGAGCATGACTGATTGGGCCGTAGGGAATTCCGCAGTCTTTTCCATCCATAATCTCGTCCATGATCACGTCCAAGAATGTGAGTCTCATTTGCGGTGCTTCGCGTTGCTCTGATTGCTACCCATGACTGGAGTACCACTTGGCGATGACATGATGCGAAAAAGGCTGTTGAAAAAAAAAAAAAAACCCCG